>QRFJ01007879.1:0-41790 GCA_006176705.1 Cocos nucifera | reverse complement strand
AATGAGAGAATGGGAAGTTAGTTCATTTTGCCTTGAAGACAAGATCAAGTTGGATATGACATCAAAAAGTCAATGAGTCGCAATAGCCCATTTTCTCCAATTTGGTTAATATCCTATCTCTGCTATATCACCTAATCTCAGGATTGCCAATTATGATAATCGCATTCATTTTGGACTATCACCTGAAGTTTCGTTTGTCAATTCACGTTGCTGTAGTTAATAGATTTCAATATGCAACTGATAAAGACCATAACAGAAACCATTGCATTATTTCTTTCATAAAAAAGAAACGTCACAATGGTTCCTTTAGGAGCAAGAAGGTGATGCACCATAACCTTCTTGTGCTAAGCATGAAACAGAATCAAATCCTACTAGCTCAAATGCACACTAATTGAACAGTCTTTAAAACTAAAGCTAACCAGATAATCGCAGAGGGTGATGTCCCCACGCTACTGCAGCAAGCAACTTGCTCCAATTACCGGACGGTAAGATCATTCCCATCCCTCAGCCTCCTGCTTCCATACAGCACCCTACAGCAACTAGAATTGCACAGATGAGCACAGATACAGAGTCAAGCACCCAAACTGGATGCAGAAGAAACCTGTAGTTAGACTCAATAACGAGCAATACCTCGCAGAGGACCTCCTTCTTGTTCTTCAGGGTGGCCAGTGAAGTAGGCACTCCCGCTTCCAAATGGCCATTGCTATTTAAATGAAACACTTTCCTTGCCATCGACCTTTCTTCCTCGTTCTTGCCTTCTTCTTCTTTGATCCTTCTACCGTTTGCTTTTTCAAGACCTTCCCTTTTCATTCCAAAGACTTCTTTGGAAAAAGTCCATCACAAGAACTGACCTTAGAAATCTTTCATAGAAAAAGCTCAGACGTAACCAGCAATATTCATCAACTCGGCCAAGAATTTTGAAGTTATGCATGTTGGAATTCCATGATGAATTGCCCAGCATCATCAACGATGAAGAATAAATATCTTGCAAATGCCAAGTCCAACTTCACACCGAGCTTATCAAGCTCTCCATGTCCTTGATCTTAGATTAAGTGAACTTGAACTGACGCCCATCGTTTAGCCCCGGCAGTTTAGGGCCGTAAAAAGTCATATCGTGAACTTGATATTTGGCTTGCGCGACTCTGTTCACCGCAAACCATATCCTGCAAGTTAGCCAACAAATTTGGCGAGCAGGTTCCCGATATCGCTTCCAATTTGGTGCTGGAGCTCATCAGACCATCGAAGCCCCAATCATGTAGTATCTGGCTTATGTCTTCGTCAATTCCATTTCCAGAGACGCTCTCTGTTCAGTGGATGGAACGAGCTGTAAGGGTCCAAAAGTGTTAACTTTCTGAACCCAAAACAATTTTGTAGTTCCTGAGCCAATCTTTAAATTGGTCCAGTCATCAGTGTGTCTAGATACGTGCCAGTGTTGGACGCAGGACATTTCCTAGTACGAAGTCAAAGATTCTAGTTAGATACTGTAATTAATGACTTGACCAAATTTATTTAGGGATTTATTTTTAAAAATAATATTAACTCCCACTAATTTTCTCGTATCATAGCACGGCTTTGTAGAGATGCTAAAAAATCTCACACGATTGATTGATTTAATAGTGGTGGTGCGAGTCCACCAACTGACTCATCACCTACTCACCATAACGAGTTATTGGTGATGGGTTAGCCAATATATGAACAAACTCTTGTTCAACTGATGTGCTCTAACATCAGGTGCCACACAAACTTGGGTCCTAATTCATGAATCTCACCGTATCCGGAAATATTGATCCACTCCTTAGTTAAGTCAGACCCACCATTTGCATAGACTGGGTTCCTAATTGGGTCTCTCACCGTATCCGGAATATTGAGCCCAACTCATCCTCCAGCCCATAGCATCCAATGCCTAATAGACATGGTTGCATCTTCTTCCCGGTGCAACTGAGCCACTGTATCCAGCCGAGAACAATCAACCCCGGGAAGGGCCCGCACATCTACAATGGTGGAAGACCTCAGACTTAATCTTTTCTTAGGGAGAATTGATTCAGGTCTCATTAAACTAGACTTGGCTTAGTCATAACAATTATGACTAACCTAGTGGCATGGGTTCAGCTCGGATTATTGACCACCTCAGATCAGAACTGTGTCAACAGATATGGCCAGGTAAGTGAGACCGGTGGAAGGAATATGCCGTTAACTCGCACAAGAACGCATTCAGGTCGAGTAGCTTCCAATTAAAAACCAGTCGGTCGTCTGTGCCAAACTTACCTTAGACACCAAATTGTTGAGTCAGAACCAATTGGGTTAGCCTACAATCCAGACTCTAACCTCTGAGCCTAATTAGGTCTTGCTTGATCGTGACTCGATCTTGACCCAGACTTAATCCTATTAGGCTGGTCAATTTAAGCATTGTTGATCCCATCTAACCAACTCTTGATTCGGTTTGATCAACCGCTTAGACCTAATTGAGCTACCCAAGCCGAACCCAGTATTATGAATATGTCTTAGATCTAAAATTCTCAATTTTAGACCTAATTAATATTCCATAAACTTAATTCTTAATTAAGTTGGGTTCATAAACAAAATATGCACAATAAATCCTAGGGTTTCAGGATCTAGGGTTTTGCAGAAAGTAAGTTTTGGGTTTCTGATTAAGGACGAACACGCAGCACCCCTACACGTCATAAGAACACCCCATCGAATGGGAAGAGAGGGCCTTTAAACCCTTCTTCGTTCTTATGACCGGACGGCCAAGAGGAACGCCTTAATCAGGAACATGTCAATACTACAAAACAAGTTTATAGATCTATATCATATATCTCATATACAAATTAGATCTAATCATGGCATATTTTGCATACATCTCATGTATCAAATCATGCATGTTTTCAGATCTAAATTATCACATAATAATCTAAAAAATTAGATTTAAATTGATCTAATCAAAATAAATTCTAATCTAGACAATTATGTAGAACTATTCTACAACTAGTCTAGACATGCATCAATCATATCTCATATGATATTTAAAATTAAATAATTTTTATTTGCTTTTATCAGATGTTATTATAACACTTATAATATCAAAAAATAGTAAATAAAAGATCTAAAATATGATTTAATCAGATTAAATCAAAAACATGCAAAACTATTCTATAGAACTATTCTATTCTAGAACTAGTCATGCATATCTTTGTAATCTTAGATCCAAATCATTTAATTTTAATTTTTCTGATTTTAGATCTGATCACATCTCATGTGACATCTGAAATCACTTATTTTTCTAATTAAAATAAATTTAAAATCAGATCTAAATAATTTAGAACCATGGCTCTGATACCAGTTGAAGGGAAATCCTGATTTCCCGGTCCAGGTTCGTCCAGATCTGATTAGATCAAGAGATATATTTCAAAATTTTTTCTCTTGATCTCAATCAGATCTTGATATGTTTCAGATCTGATTCTTATTATTTTAATAAATAAAATAAAATAAGATAAATTAAATCAAATTTAATTTACCTGATTTGGGTAATCCTATTACCCTGTAGATGATCCTGATTGCAGCGGAAGGTTCTGGATCTAGCCACGCAAGCGCCTGGCCTCTACCGGTATCCACTCGGGTTGGATCTGGAGATCCTCTTCTTCTCTATCACACCTCCAAAAATCAGATCTGGATCTGATCTGGAGGATCTTCAAAACTCTTTTGAAGATCTGCAGTCGTCCTTTTGCAGCAGCGCAGCCTTCTTGCTTTTGATCGCCTTTCCTTGATCTGAATCGCACCAACCTAAGTCCAAAACACTTTTGGACGTGGAGAGCAAGGGGAGAAGAGACTATGGCATGGAGAAGGAGGGGAGAGGCAGCCTTGGGGCGTGGGTCTAATTGAATTCACTTAGGAATTAGGGTTGGGCGCAGGGTCTTATTTATAGACCTCTTGTGATCCAACTCCTCTTCCTCTCAACCAATCACAACCCTTTGTGAAATCAGATCTAAATCTGATTGGTTGGAATAGAGACCCCTGGATTCCTCCTTAGAGGGCGCCTAAGACCAGTCAAACTGGATTCTTAGTAGAACTCTGATTGGAATCCAAAAGGGAGGTGGAGTCCTTGTCCAACAAGGACTCCTAGGCGCCTCCTACTTGGGATCACGCCACCCTTGGCGTGCGCCCTTCTCCTTGCCAGGTTCTGGCAGGGGGACAGGCCCCCACCAGCTCTCCAATAGGTGCATGACATGTGGTCAAAAGTCAAAGGGTCAATGGTCAACGTTTGACCAGTCAAAGGTAGACTTTTGACCAAAGTCAAAGAACAAGAAATGGCAGGTGACCAAAAATGGCAGGTAATGTCTTACAAATAAGACAACCTATTCTGACTTGGACAACCTCCAGTCAGACCATATGAAGGCCTCTGATTGAGCACAAACTCCTTTGGCTCAGTCAGGACAACTTATTTATGATAGTAAAAGAAGAACGTTAGGTTCAATCGAGTGCTAGCACGATTTCCTTGAACCTAATTGAATCTCATTCAGATCAATTGAACTAGATCAGTTCAATTGATGATCACCAGATTCAAACCCTTGTTTGTGTGACCCAGTTAGGTTCAGTTCTGTATGGTAATGGGATATGTCATGATCTCTATCATAGACATCATCGAAACTCCTTTCGATGGATCAGAACTCTTCTGATTCGAACAGCTAGAATGATCGATCATCTAAATCATTCTAATTGCTCCCAAAATCCACCAGTGACACCTAGCAGTATATGGTGGCAACCCATCAGAGCTGAATGCGAACCTCTTGGTGCAGCTACCTGTGTGATTAAGTTCTTCTATCTTGAGCCCCGATCAGATTAGGGTTAAGGTGAACTCGTCAAACCCTAGTCTCTGTCATATGATGTAATCATTCGATTCGAGTCCAATGTGAAAATCTAAATAGAAACTCTTTCTATTATTTCACTCTACCATGGCCATGGGATTTCTGGACTTGATTCTCATGATCATCATAGGGCTGCTCCTCTACCACCGAGGTAGATAGATTCCATCTTGATGCAATCCAGTTCCTACAATGAACATGCTATAGCCAACATACACCTCAGGGTTCCATATGGCTAGGAGACCGAGTAATGGTGTAGTCAAACTATAACACCCTCAAGGTGAACTGCCGATGCATCTCAGGTCAAAGAACCAGACACACTACTGCAGCATCGAGTCAGTCATTGACGAGAAGGTAGACTTCCCTAATGACTACTCGAGGTGGTCACGCTCAGTGCCCTCGTTCTCTAACGAGTACCTGTACTCTCGCTCCGGTGTCTCCACACCGTAGACTCAAGACTCATCTACTAAAGAGAAGCGATCGTACACCAACCTTCCGGATCAATCACCATCCTCGTGATGATCCTATGGTCGGGAGCTGTTTATGAGTTAATAATGATTATTCATGTCTTAAATTTTCAACTCTTGAAAATATGAATTATCATTACCATTAACTCAAAGGATGTATCACAGACACTAAATACACATGTGTGATAGAAAATAACCCATTTCATTAATTATAGTCAAAATTATAATTTTGCCCCTAGAAGTGTATTACAAGTGTCAGCCAATTCTGGCTTCTAGGGCACATATATCTAACACACCGTGGGGAAGGATCTGATTTGGAGCTGAAGAGGAATGACTCGCACTAATAACTTTCTTGGGCGTAGAGGGAGAGGGCTAGATGGTGGCATGGAGAAGGGAGAGGGACAGCCTTGGGGCATGGGCTTGGAAGATGAACTCTCTTAAAAAGTGGGCACAGACAGGGTCTATTTATAGACTCTACTGTGCCATGCAGTGCTGCATCACCCCGACCAATCACGTTGCTTCGTTGCAATCAGATCTAAATCTGATTGGTGACATCACCTGATCCAATCAGATGAGAGACCCATAGGATTCATCCTAAGATGGTGCCTAAGATTGGTCAAAGTAGATAGGTAAGGGTCACCTAAGTTTGAAACCAAGAAGCAACCTGGAGTCCCATCCGTATGGGACTCCAGCATCCCTATCCATGGGCGCACGCCATCCTAGGCGTGCACCCCCTTCTTTCCAATTTTTAGAGAGGAGACAAGCCCCTATCTACTCTCCAATAAGTGCATGACACATGGGCAGATGTCCAAGGGTCAAAGGTCAATGTTTGACCAAGTCAAAGTATAAGAATTAGTAGGTGACAAAAAATGGCAGGTGTTGTCTCAAATTTATCTCATAAATTAAGACAACCCTTTTCTGACTTGGACAAGCTCCAGTCAGACCAGGTAAAGGTACCTGAGTGAGCACAAACTCATTTGGCTCAGTCGAGATAACTTTTATGATAGAAAAAGGAGAACGTTAGGCTCAATCGTGTGCTAGCATGATTTCCTTGAACCTAATTGAATCTTATTCAAATCAATTGAACTGGGTTAGTCCAATTGATGATATCCAGATCCAAACCTTTGTTTGTGTGACCCAGTTAGGTTTAGTTCTGTATGGTAATGGGATATGTCATGATCTCCATCATCGACATCATCGAAACTCCTTTCGATGGATCAGAACTCTTCTGATTCAGAACAACTTAGAATGATCGATCATCTAAATCATTCTAATTGCTCCCAAAATCCACCAGTGACACCTAGCAGCATATGGTGGCAACCCATCAAAACTGAAAAATGAACCTCTTGGTGCAGCTACTTGTGTGATTAAGTTCTTCTATCTTGAGCCCGATCAGATTAGGGTTAAGGTGAACTCGTCAAACCCTAATTTCTATCATATGATTTAATCATTCGATTCAAGTCCGATGTGAAAACCTTAAATAGAAACTCTTTCTATTATTTCACTCTCTGCCATGGCCATGGGCTTATGGACTTGATTCTCATGATCATCATAGGGCTGCTCCTCATCCACCGAGGTAGATAGATTCCATCTTGGTGCAATCCAATTCCTACAATGAACATGCTATAGCCAACATACACCTCAGGATTTCCGAATGGCTAGGAGACCGAGTCATGGTGTAGTCAAACTATAACACCCTCAAGGTGAACTGCCGATGCACCTCAGGTCAAAGAACCAGACACACCACTGCAGCATCGAGTCAGTCATCGACGAGAAGGTAGACTTCCTTATGACTACTCGAGGTGGTCACGCTCAGTGCCCTCGTTCTCTAACGAGTACCTGTACTCTCACTCCGGTGTCTCCACACCGTAGACTCAAGACTCATCTACTAAAAAGAAGCGATTGTACACTAACCTTTTGGATCAATCACCATCCTCATGATGATCCTATGGTCAGGAGCATTTTATGAGTTAATAAATAAAAATTCATGTCTTAAATTTTCAACTCTTGAAAATATGAATTATCATTACCATTAACTCAAAGGGATGTATCACAGACACTAAATACACATATGTGATAGAAAATAATCCATTTTATTATTTATAGTCAAAATTATAATTTTGCCCTAGAAGTGTATTACAAGTGTCAGCCAATTCTGGCTTCTAGGGCACTCATATATCTAACAATCTCCCACTTGTCCTAAAGCCAATTGGCTACAAGTCTAAGTCCCATCTTCTCAAGGTGGGCTTCGATCTTCTGCTGGCCCAACGGCTTTGTAAGTGGGTCTGCCACATTATCTGTGGAGTTCGACTCTCTTGACCTCGACGTAACCCTTCTCAAGGTAATCATGGATGAGGTGGTATCGCCGCTCGATGTGCTTGGATTTCTGGTGAGACCTCGGCTCCTTAGCAAGGGCTATGGCGCCATTGTTGTCGCAGTATAGAGGAATGGCATCTGATGGCATCACTCCGATCTTCTGCGGCAAACTTCTTGTACCAGAATGCTTCCTTCGTAGCTTCTGATGCAGCGATATATTCTGCTTCCATGGTGGAATCTGCTATCACTGTCTGCTTGGAACTTTTCCAACTGACAGCTCCACCATTGCACAAAAACAGACTCCCAGATGTCGACTTTCGATCATCTATATCGGACATAAAGTCCGAGTCTGTATATCCCTGGACTTGGAGTTCTCCATTACCAAAGACCAACAACATATCCTTAGTTCTTCTCAAGTACTTAAGGATACATTTCACAGAAGTCCAGTGTTCTTCACCTGGATTTGACTGATATCTGCTTGTGACACTCACAGCATGGGCTATATCAGGTCGTGTACATAACATGGCATACATGAGGCTCCCTATTGCAGAAGCATAAGGGATCTTGCTCATGCGTTCTATTTCCTCAGGTGTGCTAGGGCACATCTTCTTGGAAAGATGAATGCCATGTCTGAAGGGTATTAAACCCCTCTTAGAGTTTTCCATACTAAACCTCTTTAGTACTTCCTCTATGTACATCTTCTGTGAAAGTCCTAGCATCCTATTCGGTCTATCTCTATAGACCTTAATTCCTAGAATAAAGGATGCTTCTCCTAGGTCTTTCATGGAGAATTCTTTAGATAACCATATTTTAACTATGGTCAACATGGGAATATCATTCCAATAAGGAGGATGTCATCCACGTACAATACGAGGAAGACAACAGCGCTCCCACTGACCTTTTTGAAAGACACATGGTTCCTCTTCATTTTTGATGAAACCAAACATTTTGATCACATCATTGAAATGAGTGTTCCAGCTTCGAGATGCTTGCTTAAGTCCATATATGGACCTTTGCAGCTTGCAAACCTTGTGATCAGTATCACTGGATGTGAAACCTAGCGGCTGTTCCATATAGATATCTTCCTCAAGATATCCATTTAAGAATGCCGTTTTCACGTCCATTTGCCATATTTCATAATCGAAATAGGCTGCAACAGCAAGCAATGTGCGGATGGATTTTAGCATAGCTACTGGCGAAAAGGTATCCTGATAGTCAATGCCTTCGTGTTGACTATAACCTTTTGCCACTAATCTAGCCTTGAATGTCTCCACATTTCCATCTGCACCAATCTTTCTCTTGAAGATCCATTTACACCCAATAGGTACTATACCTTCTGGTGGATCTACCAAGGTCCAGACTTGGTTTGAGTGCATCGAGTCAATTTCTGACTTCATTGCCTCTAACCATTTCTCAGAGTCGATATCTGATATCGCCTCGTTATAGGTTTTGGGATCATCACCATGAACCCCATTACCTATGAGGAACATTTTCTCTACATCTCCTCTGAAATAAGTACCTAAGTACCTTTCAGGGGAATGGAAAATCTTTTCCGATCTACGAGGTGGAGGAGGTAGTGTATGGATTGGCTCAACCTGATTTGGTTCCATTTGGTCCTTAGCTCGTTGCTCTTGTGAGACTTTCTCATCGAGCTTGATCTGCTTTCCAATGCCGCTATCTTGAATAAACTATTTTTCAAGAAAGATGGCATGTCGACTCACAATCACATTGTGATCTTCTGGAATGTAGAAATAATATCCTAATGACTCTTTAGGATATCCTATGAATCGAGCTCTAAAGGACCTAAAGTCTAACTTGTCCGCTTGTTGTCTTTTGACATGAGTCGGACAACCCCAAATTCTGAGATGACTCAGACTTGGTTTCTTACCATGCCATATCTCATACGGTGTGGTAGGAATGGTTTTAGAAGAAACCCTATTCAGTAAGTATATTGCAGTTAACAAACAGTGTCCCCAAAGAAAATCAGGAAGGTCTGTGAAGCTCATCATGGATCGGACCATATCTAATAGGGTCCGATTTCTCCATTCTGAAACCCTGTTGAGTTGAGGTGTTCCTGGTGGAGTCCATTGAGAGACTATGCCATTTTTCTTTGAGATAGTCCTAGGAATTCCCGACTAAGGTATTCACCTCCTCGATCTGATCGAAGAACCTTAATGGGTTTTCCAGTTTGCTTTTCTACTTCATGTCTGAATTCTTTGAACTTTTCAAATGCTTCAGACTTGTGTCTCATAAGATACACATACCCATACCTAGATAAATCATCGGTAAAGGTTATGAAGTAGACAAAATTGCCTCTAGCCGGCACATCAAATGGGCCGCACACATCAGTATGTACTAGGGCAAGAAGATCTGTGGCCCTTTCCCCATGTCCTACAAAAGGGAGCTTAGTCATTTTGCCATGAAGATAGGATTCACAAATTGGATATGACTCGAAAGTCAATGGACTCAATAGCCCATTTTTCTCCAATTTGTTAATCCTATCTTCTGCTATATGACCTAATCTTAGGTGCCATAGATACCTATCATTTAGGACTATCCCTAGGACGTTTTGATTTTATGGCATTCACATTTTGCTCGATAGTTAAAAATAGATACATCAATATGTAACTGATAAAGACCGTTAATAAGGAAACCATTTGCAATTTTATTTCTTTCATAAAGAATGTTACAATGGTCCTTAAGAAAACTAATCACATAGCCTTCTTAATGCTAAGCATGAAATAGAAATCAAATTCCTGCTTGCTGCAGGCACATAATAACAGTCTTTTAATACTAAGTCTAAACCAGATGGTAAGTCGAAGAGGGTATGTTCCCACGGCCACTGCAGCAACCTTGCTCCATTTTCGATGCGTAGGATCATGTCACCATCCCTCAGCCTCCTGCTATCCTCAAGACCCTGCATAGAAGTGCACAAGTGAGCACTAGAACCAGAGTCAAGCACCCAACTGGATGCAGAAGAAACCGTAAGGTTAGACTCAATAACGAGCATACCTCCAGAAGGACCTTCCTTCCTTCTTTAGGGTGGCCAGGTAAGTAGGGCAGTTCCGCTTTCAAGTGGCCGTCATTGTTGCAATGGAAATACTTTTCTTTGTCAGCGGCTTCTTCGGCTCTGCCTTTTTCTTCTTTCCTCCTTCCACCTTCTGCTTTTTCACAGACTTCTTTCTTCTTTCCATAAGACTTTTTCTTTGGAAGAAGTCCGTTCCATAGCAAGAACTGAGCCTTTAGAACCTTTCATAGAAAGCTCAGCGGTAACCAGCATATTCATTAAGTTCGGCCAAGGAAGTTTTGAAGTTTATGCATGTGGTAAGTTCATGATGAATTGCCCATATGCATCAGTCAAGGATTGCAGAATTATATCATTCTGCAGATCCAAGTCTAACTTCACACCGAGCTTCTCAAGCTCTTCCATGTCCTTGATCATCATCAGACAGTGATCTTGGACTGACTGCCCATCACGCATCTTAGCCTTAAAAAGTCATTTAGTGACTTGATACTTGGCTGCATGCGACTCTGTTCACCAAACATCTCCTGTAGGTGAGCCAACATTTGGCGAGCAGTCTGATATCTTCATGTTGGCATGCTGGAGCTCATCAGACATCGAGCCCAACATGTAATATCTGGCCTTATTATCTTCGTCTATCCATTTTTTCCAGAGATGCTCTCTGTTCAATGGATGGACGAGCTGGTAAGGTGGGAGGGTCCTGGTCCAATACATGGGTTAACTTCTCGAAATCCAAAATAATTTTGTAGTTTCTGAGCCAATCTTTATAATTTGGTCCGGTCAGTCTATGTGTGTCCAGGATTCGTGCTAATGGGTTGGATGCAGACATTTTTCTGTAGAGAGTCAAAGATTCTAGTTAGATATTGTAATTATGACTTGACCAATTTATTTAGAGATTTTATTTTTAAATAAATTAGCTTCCACTATTTTCTCGGATCCCTACACTCTCTCTGTAGAGATGCAAAAATCTCCACGATTAATGATTTCTAGTGGGTGGTGCGGTCTCACCAACTGACTCATCACCTCACCTAACAGTTATTGGTGATGGGTTAGCCAATGAGTGAACAACTCTTGTTCAATGATTCTCTAATCATGGTGCACCCAAACTTGGTCTCTAATTCATGAATCTCACCGTATCCAAAATATTGATCCACTCCTTAGTTAAGTCAGACCCACCATTTGCACAGACTGGATTCCTAATTGAGTCTCTCACCGTATCCAAAATATTGAGCCCAACTCATCCTCCAGCCCATAGCATCCAATGCCTAATAGACATGGTTGCATCTTTCCTGGTGCAACTGAGCCACTGTATCCAGTCGAGAACAATCAACCCCGGGAAGGGCCCGCACATCTACAATGGTGGAAGACCTTAGACTTAATCTTTTCTTAGGAAGAATTTGATTTAGGTCTCATTAAACTAGACTTGACATAGTCATAACAATTATGACTAACCTAGTGGCATGGGTTAGCTCGGATTATTGACCACCTCAGATCAGAACTGTGTCAACAAGATATGGCCAGGTAAGTGAGACCGGTGGAAGGGATATGCCATTAACTCGACAAGAATGCATTCGAGTCGAGTAGCTTCCAATTAAAAATTAGTCGGATCGTATCTGCCAAACTTACCTTAGACACCAAATTGTTGAGACAGAACCAATTGGGTTAGCCTACAATCCAGACTCTAACCTCTGAGCCTAATTAGGTCTTAGCTTGATCGATCATCACGTGACTCGATCTTGACCCAGACTTAATCCTATTAGGCTGGTCAATTTAAGCATTGTTGATCCCATCTAACCAACTCTTGATTCGGTTTGATCAACCGCTTAGACCTAATTGAGCTACCCAAGCCCGAACCCAGATTTATGAATATGTCTTAGATCTAAAATTCTCAATTTTAGACCTAATTAATATTTCATAATCTTAATTCTTAATTAAGTTAGGGTTCATAAACAAAATATGCACAATAAGATCCTAGGGTTTCAGGATCTAGGGTTTTGCAGAAAGTAAGTTTTCAATTTCTGATTAAGGACGAACGCGCAGCACCCCTACACATCATAAGAACACCCCATCGAATGGGAAGGAGAGGGTCTTTAAGCCCTTACTTTGTTCTTATGACCTGGACGGCCAAGGGGAACGCCTTAATCAGGAAAACAACTAATACTACAAAACTAATTAGATCTATAGCATATATCTCATATACAAAATAGATCTAATTAAAATGGCATATTTTGTATATATCACATGTATATCATGCATATGTTTTTCAAGATCTAAATTATCTCATAATCATCTAAAAAATTAAATTTAAATTGATCTTATCAAATAAAATTTAATCTAGACCTATTTGTAGAACTATTCTACAACTAGTCTAAACATGCAACTATCATATCTCATATGAACAAATTAAATTTTAATTTATTTTTTATTTTTAGATTTGATTATAATATTTATAATATCAAAAAATAAAAAATAAATAGATCTAAAAATTATATTTAATCAAATAAAAAATATGATTATACTAGACTACACATAGAACAATTCTATACCTAGTCTAGTTATGAATCTCATACATATTAGATCTAGATTAATTATTTTTAATTTTTAATTTTTTTAATTTTAGATCTAATCATATCTCATGTGATATCTAAAATCACTAATTAATAAGATTAAATTATATCTAAATAAATTTTATAAGAACCTGGCTCTGATACCAGTTGAAGGAAAATCATGATTTCGTGAGTCAGGTTTGTTCAGATCTGATTGGATCGAGAGGCATATTTCAAAAATCATCTCTTAGATACTAATCAGATCTGACACTTTTCAGATCTAATTTTATGATCTGATAAATAATAAAATAAAACTAAATTAATTCTAAATTAATTTTACCTTGATTCTGGGTAATCTGATTATCCGTTGATAATCCTACCGAAGCCTGGAGGTTCTGGATCTAGTCACGTAAGCACCTGGCCTCTACCGATATCCAGTCGGACTGGATCTGAAGATCTTCTTCTTCTCTTTCTTGTCTCCAAAAATTAGATCTGGATCTGATTTGGAGGATCTTCAAAATACCTTCGGAAGATCACCCGTCTCTGCAGCAGTGCTACCTTCTTCCTTTTTCGTCAGCCTTTCTTGCCTGACTCGCACTAATCAGAAGAACCCAACTTTCTTGGGTGTGGAGAGGAGAGAGAGGGTCAGATGGTGGCATGGAGAAGGGAGAGGGGCAGCTTGGGGCATGGCTTGGAAGAGGAGTTCTTAGAAGTGGGTGCAGATAGGGTCTTTTTATAGACTCTGTTGCGCCATGCAGTGCTGCATCACCCCGGCTAATCATGTTGCTTCATGCAATCAGATCTAACTCTGATTGGTGGGATGACATCACCTGATCCAATCAGATGAGAAACCCATAGGGTCATTCCTAGATGGTGCCTAAGACTGGTCAAAGTAGATACCCAAGGGCCACCTAAGTAGAAACCAAGAAGCAACTTGGAGTCCCATCCGTATGGGACTCCAGCGTCCCTATCCATGGGCACACGCCATCCTAGGCATGCACCCCCTTCTTTTCAATTTTTAGAGATGGGACAAGCTCCTATCTGCTCTCCAATAAGTGCATGACACATGGGCAGATGTTCAAGGATCAAAGGTCCATGTTTGACCAAGTCAAAGTACAAGAATTAGCAGGTGATGAAAAATGGCAGGTGTTGTCTAAAATTTATCTCATAAATTAAGACAACCTTTTTCTGACTTAGACAAGCTCCAGTCAGACCAGGTAAAGGTACCTGAGTGAGCACAATCTCATTTGACTTAGTCGAGACAATTTTTTTGATAGAAAAAGGAGAACATTAGGCTCAATCGTATGCTAGCACGATTTCCTTGAACCTAATTGAATCTTATTCAAATCAATTGAACTGGGTTAGTCCAATTGATGATATTCAGATCTAAACCCTTGTTTGTGTGACCCAGTTAGGTTCAGTCCTGTATGGTAATGGGACATGTTATGATCTCCATCATCGACATCATCGAAACTCCTTTCGATGGATCAGAACTTTTCTGATTCAGACAACTTAGAATGATCGATCATCTAAATCATTCTAATTGCTCCCAAAATCCACCAGTGACACCTAGCAGCATATGGTGGCAACCCATCAAAACTAAAAATGAACCTCTTGGTGCAGCTACTTGTGTGATTAAGTTCTTCTATCTTGAGCCCCGATCAGATTAGGGTTAAGGTGAACTCATCAAACCCTAATTTCTATCATATGATTTAATCATTCGATTCAAGTTCGATGTGAAAACCTTAATAGAAACTCTTTCTATTATTTCACACTCTTTGCCATGGCCATCGGCTTAAGGACTTGATTCTTATGATCATCATCGGGCTGCTCCTCATCCACCGAGGTAGATAGATTCCATCTTGGTGCAATCCAATTCCTACAATGAACATGCTATAGCCAACATACACCTCAGGATTTCGAATGGCTAGGAGACCGAGTCATGGTGTAGTCAAACTATAACACCCTCAATGTGAACTACTGATGCACCTCAGGTCAAAGAACCAGACACACCACTATAGCATCGAGTCAGTCACCGACGAGAAGGTAGCCTTCCTTATGACTACTCGAGATGGTCACGCTCAGTGCCCTCATTCTCTAACGAGTACCATACTCTTGCTCCAGTATCTCTACACCGTAGAATTAAGATTTATCTACTATAAAGAAGCGATTGTATACCAACCTTTCGGATCAATCACCATCCTCCTGATGATCCTACGGTCAGGAGTATTTTATGAGTTAATAAATGAAAATTCATGTCTTAAATTTTCAACTCTAGAAAATATGAATTATCATTATCATTAACTCAAGGGATGTATCACAGACACTAAATATACTTATGTAATAGAAAATAACCCATTTTATTATTTATAGTCAATATTATAATTTTGCCCGTAGAAGTGTATTACAAGTGTCAGCCAATTTTGGCTTCTAGGGTACTCATATCTAACAGGAATACCATGTCTAAAGGGTACCAATCCCCTCTTGAAGTTTTTCATGCTAAACCTCTTTAGTACTTTTTCTATGTACATCTTCTGTGAAAGATCTAGCATCCTCTTCGATTTATCTCTATAGACTTTGATTCCAAGAATGAAGGATGCTTCTCCTAGATCTTTCATGGAGAATTCTTTAGATAACCATATTTTAACTATGGTCAATATGGGAATATCATTCCTAATAAGGAGGATATCATCCACGTACAGTACGCGAAAGATAATAACGCTCCCACTAACCTTTCTAAAAATACATGGTTCCTCCTCATTCTTGATGAAACCAAATAATTTGATCACATCATTAAAACGAGTATTCCAGCTCCGAGATACTTGCTTAAGTCCACATATGGACCTTTGCAGCTTGCATACTTTATGATCAGTATCACTGAATGTGAAACCCAGTGGTTGTTCCATATAAATATCTTCCTCAAGATATCCATTTAAAAATGCCATTTTTACATCCATTTATCATATTTTATAATCAAAATAGGCTGCAACAGCAAGCAATGTGCGAATGGATTTAAGCATGGCTATTGGTGAAAAGGTATCCTGATAGTCAATGCCTTCGCATTGACTATAATCTTTTGCCACTAATCTAGTTTTGAATGTCTCTACATTTTCATCTGCACCAATCTTTCTCTTGTAGATCTATTTACACTCAATAGGTACTATACCATCTAGTGGGACTACCAAGGTCTAGACTTGGTTTGAGTGCATCGAGTCAATTTCTGACTTCATTGCCTCTAACCATTTCTTGGAATCAATATCTGATATTACCTCGTTATAGGTTTTGGGATCATCAACATGAACTATATTACCTATAAGGAACATTTATTTTATCTTCTTTAAAATAGTACCTAAGTACCTCTTAGAGAGATGGAAAACCCTTTCCGATCTTCAAGGTAGAAGAGGTAGTGATTGTATCGGCTTAACCAGATTTGGTTCCAAAGGGTCCTTAGCTCTTTGCCCTTGGGAGACTTTCTCCTCTAGCTTGATCTGCTTTCCAATGCCGCCATCTTAAATAAACTATTTTTCAAAAAAGATGGCATGTCGACTCACAATCATATTATGATTTTCTAGAATGTAAAAATAATATCCTAATGACTCTTTAGGATATCCTATGAGTCGAGCTCTAAAGGACCTATAGTCTAACTTGTCCGCTTGTTGTATTTTGACATGAGTCGGACAATCGTAAATTCTGAGATGACTCAGAGTTGGTTTCTTACCATGCCATATCTTATATGGTGTGGTAGGAATAATTTTAGAAGGAACCCTATTCAGTAAATATATAGCAGTTAACAAATTATGTCCACAAAGAAAATCAGGAAGGTCTGTGAAGCTCATCATGGATCGGATCATATCTAATAGGATCCGATTCCTCCATTCTAAAATTTTATTGAGTTGAGGTGTTCTAGGTGGAGTCCATTGAGAGACTATGCTATTCTGCTTGAGATAGTCCAGGAATTTCTGACTAAGATATTCACCTCCTCAATCTGATCGAAGAACCTTAATGAGTTTTCTAGTTCGCTTTTCTACTTCATGTTTAAATTTTTTAAACTTTTCAAAGGCTTCAGACTTATGTCTCATAAGATACACATATCCATACCAAGATAGATCATCGATTAAGGTTATGAAGTAGACAAAATTGCCTCTTGCCGGCACATCAAATGGGCCGCACATTTCAATATGTACTAGGATAAGTAAATCAATGGCCCTTTCTCCATATCCCACAAAAGAGAGTTTAGTCATTTTTTCATGAAGACATGATTCATAAATTGGATATAACTCGAAAGTCAATGGGCTCAATAGTCCAATTTTTTCCAATTTGTTAACCCTATCTTCTGCTATATGACCTAGTCTAAGGTGTCATAGATACCTATCATTTGGACTATCCCTAGGTCATTTTGATTTTATGGCATTCACATTTTGCTCAATATTAAAAATAGATACATTAATATGTAATTGGTAAAGATCGTTAATAAGAAAACCACTTGCAATTTTATTTTTTTTATAAAGAATGTTACAATGGCTCTTAAGAAAACTAATTACATAGCCTTCTAGTACTAAACATGAAACAAAAATCAAATTTCTGCTTGCTGTAGGCACATAATAACGATCTTTAAGTACTAAATCTAAATTAGATGGTAGTCAAAGAGGGTAGATTTTCTTAGCCACAGCAGCAATTCTTGCTCCATTTCCAATGCGTAGGATCATCTCACCATCCCTCAGCCTCCTGCTATCCTCAAGATCCTACATGAAAGTGCACAAATGAGCACTAGAACCAGAATCAAGCACCCAACTAGATGCAGAAGAAATCATAAGGTTAGATTCAATAACGAGCATACCTCCAGAAGGACCTGCCTCCTTCTTATTCTTCAGAGTGGCCAGGTATGTAGGGCAGTTCCGCTTCCAGTGGTCGTCAGTGTTGCAATGAAAATACTTTTCTTTGTCAGCGGCCTTCTTCTTCAGCTCTACCTTCTTTTTCTTTCCTCCTTCCACCTTCTATCTTTTTACAGACTTCTTCTTTTTTCCAAAAGACTTTCTCTTGAAAGAAGTTTATTCCATAGGAAATACTGAGCCTTCAGAATCTTTCATTGAAAGCTCAGTAGTAACCAGCATGCTCATAAGCTCGGCCAGAGTATTTTGAATTTTATGCATATGGTAGTTCATGATGAACTACCCATATGCATCAGTGAAGGATTGCAGAATTATATCATTCTACAGATCTTGGTTCAACTTTACTCCGAGCTTCTCAAGCTCTTCCAAGTCCTTGATCATCATCAGACAATGATCTTGGACTGGCTTGCCATTATGTATTTTAGCCTTGAATAGTCGTTTAGTGATCTAATATTTGGCTGCGTGACTCTGTTCATCAAACATCTCTTGCAGGTGAGCCAACATTTCATGGACAGTCTTAATATCTTCATATTGGCACTGAAGCTCATCAAACATTGAGCCCAATATATAGTATCTGGCCTTGTTATCTTCGTCCATCCACTTATCAAGAGATGCTCTCTATTCAGCGGACGGATGAGCTGGTAAGGTGGGAGGATCCTGATCCAATACATGAGTTAACTTCTTAGAATCCAAAATGATTTTAAAGTTCTGAAGCTAATCCTTGTAATTAAATCCAGTTAGTCTATGGATGTCCAGGATACGTGCTAGTGGGTTAGATGCAGACATTTTGCTTTTCCTGTAGAGAGTCAAAGTTTCTAGTTAGATATTGTAATTAAGACTTGATCAATTTGTTTAGGGGTTTAATTTTTAAACAAATTAGCTTCCACTATTTTCTCAGATCCCTACGCTCCCTCTATAGACATGCAAAAATTTTTACGATTATAGATTTCTAATGAATGGTGCAGTCCCACCAACTGACTAATCACCTCACCTAACAGTTGTTGGTGATGGGTTAGCCAATGAGTGGATAACTCTTATCCAATGATTCATGAATCTAAACTTGGTCTCTAATTCATGAATCTCACCATGCCCAGAATATTGATCCACTTCTTAGTTAAGTCAGACCCACCATTTGCATAGATTGGATTCCTAATTGGGTCTCTCACCCTATCCAGAATATTGAGTCCAATTTATCCTCTAGCCCATAGCATCTAATGCCTAATAGACATGCTTGTGTCTTCCCGGTGTAACTGAACTACTGTGACCAGTCGAGAACAATCAACTTCGGAAAGGGCCCGCATATCTTTAATGGTGGAAGACCTTAGACTTAATCTTTTCTTAGGAAGATTTGATTTAGGTCTTTTTAATCTTGACTTATAATAGCCATAACAATTATAACTAATCTAGTGGCATGGGTTTGCTCGAATTGTTAACCACCTTAGATCAACACTAGGTCGACAAATATGGCTAGGTAAGTGAGACTGATGAAAGGGATATGCCATTAACTCGACAAGAATGCATTCGAGTTGAGTAGCTCTCAATTAAAAACTAGTAGATCGTATCTGTCAGACTTATCTTAGACACCAAATTATTGAACCAAAATCAATCAGGTTAGCCTACAATCCAGACTCTAACCACTGAGCCTAATTAGGTTTTAGCTTGATTGATCACTCATGTAATTCGATCTTGATTCAGACTTAATCCTATTAGGCTGGTCAATTTAAGCACTCTTGATCCCATCTAACCAACTCTTGATTTGGTTTGATCAACTGCGAGACCTAATTGAGCTACCCAAGTCCGAACCAAATTTTATGAATATGTCTTAAATCTAAAAATTCTTAATTTTTAGACTTAACATATTTCATAATCTTAATTCTTAATTAAGTTTAGGGTTTACAAACAAAATATATGAATAAAATCCTAGGATTTCAGGATCTAGAGTTTTGTAGAAAATAAGTTTTAGGTTTCTGATTAAGGACGAGCATGCAGCATCCCTACACATCATAAGAACATCCCATCAAGTGGAAGGAGAGGGCATTTAAATCCTACTTTATTCTTATGATCGGATGGTTAAGAGAAATGCCTTAATCAAAAATATGAAAACTACAAAACTAGTTAGATCTACATCATATATCTCATATACAAAAAATTGATCTAATTATAAAAATGTTTTGCATACATCTTCATGTATCATATCATGCATATTTTCAAATCTAAATTATCTCATAATTTTTTAAAAAAATAAATTTAAATTGGTCATATCAAATTAAAATCTATTCTAGACAATTATGTAGAACTATTCTACAACTAGTCTAAACATGCATTCATCATATCTCATATGAATAAAAATTAAATAACTTTATTTTTTATTTTTTTGATCTTATTATAATATTTATAATATTAAAAAATAATAAATAAATAGATCTAAAAATTATAACTAATTAATTAAATTATGATCATGCTAGACTATACAAAGAATAATTCTATTCTACAACTAGTCATGCATCTTGTACAACTTAGATCTAAATTATTATTTTTTTTAATTTCTAATTTTAGATCTAATCACATCTATTGTGACATCTAAAATTATCAAATTATTAGATCAAAATTAAAATAAAATTAGATCTAATGGAAAATGCGACCTGGCTCTGATAATAAATGAAGGAAAAATCTAGTTTTTTGGATCAGGTTCGTTCAGATCTGATTGGATCAAGAGAGATATTTCAAAAATTTTTCTCTTAGATCTAAATCAGATCTAAGACTTCTCAAATCTAATATTATTGATCTAATATAATAAAATAAAATAAAATAAAAAATAAATTAAATCTAATTTAATTTTACCTTGTTGCGAGTAATCTAATTATCCTGTGATGATCTTGATGTCCGCTTGAGGTTCTGAATCTAGCCACGTAAGTGCCTGACCTCTACCAGTATCCACTCAGGTAGGATCTGGAGATCTCCTCCTTCTTTATCACTTCTCCAAAAATTAGATCTGGATCTAATTTTGAAGATCTTCAAAACTCATTTCGAAGATGTGAGTTATCTCTTACAGCAGTGTTGCCTTCTTCCTTTTTCTGTCATCTTTCTCTTGCTTGGATCGCACCAAACTTATGCCCAAAAATTCTTGGGCATGGATTGGAGAGAGAACACCTAAAGGTGGCATGGAAAAAAAAGAGGGGCAGCCTTGTGGCATGGGCAATGGGTCAAGCATCTTTGATCTTGGCGTAGATAGGGTTTTTATAGACCCTGTTGCGCCATGCAGTGCCACATCATCCCAACCAATCATAACTTTTTATGTAATTAGATCTAAATCCGATTGGTGGGATGACATCATTTGATCCAATCAGATGAGAGCCCCTCTGAATCATCCTTAGATGGTGCTAAGACTGGGTCAAAGCAGTCTTCTACATGCCATCCAAGTAGAATCCCCGAAGCAACTGGAGTCCCATCTATATGGGACTCCAGATGCTTTATCCATGGGCGCACACCTCCCTAAGCATGCACCCCTTATCCATCTACTTTTTATCAGGTGGACTGGTCCAAGAACTCTCTCCTATGATGGCTTGACACATGGATAGATGTCTAAGTGTCAAAGGTTAATGTTTGACCAAATGTCCGAAATAGGATTTAGCCGGTGATGAAAAATGGTAGGTGTTGTCTCAAATTTATCTTATAAATTAAGACAACCCTTTTCTGACCTAGACAAGCTCTAGTTAGACCAAGTAAAGGTACCTGAGTGAGTCCAGATACCTTTGGCTCAGTCAAGATAAACTTTAATGATAATTAAAGGAGAACATTAGGCTTAATCATGTGCTAGCACGACTTCCTTGAACCTAATTAAATCTAATTCAAATCAATTAAATTGAGTTAGTCCAATTGATGATATCTAGATCAAAATTCTTGTTTGTGTGATCCAGTTAGGTTCAGTTCCATATGGTAATGAGATATGTCATGATCTTTATCATCAACATTATTGAAATACCTTTCGATGGATAAGAACTTTTCTGATTCAGACAACTAGTATGATTGATCATCTAAATCATTCTAATTGCTCTCAAAATCCATCAGTGACACCTAGCAGCATATGGTGGTAATCCATCAGAACTGAAAATGAACTTCTCAGTGCAGTTACATGTGTGATTAAGTTCTTCTATCTTGAGCCTCGACTGGATCGGGGTTAAGGTAATCTCATCAAACCCTAACATCCATCATATGATTAATCATTCAATTCAAGTCCAATGTAAAAATCTTAATAGAAATGCTTTCTATTATTTCACTCTGCAATGGCCATGGGATTATGGACTTAATTCTCATGATTATCATAGGGCTACTCCTCATCTACCAAGGTAGATAGATTTCTTATTGGTGCAATTCAATTCCTACAATGAACATGCTATAGCCAACATACACCTTAGGGTTTCGAATGGCTAGGAGATCAAGTCATGGTGTAGTCAAACTATAACACCCTCAAGGTAAATTACCGATGCACCTCAGGTCAAAGAACCAGACACACAACTGCAGCTTCAAGCCAGTTATTGATGAGAAGGTAGACTTTCTAATGACTGCTCGAGGTGGTCACGCTCAGTGCTGTCGTTCTCTAACGAGTATCTGTACTCTCGCTCTGGTGTCTCTATACCGTAGATTCAAGACTCATTTACTATAAAGAAGTGATTGTACACCAATCTTTTGGATCAATCACCATACTTATGATGATCCTATGGTTAGAAGTATTTTATGAGTTAATAATAAAAATTCATGTCTTAAATTTTTAACTCTTGAAAATAGGAACTATCATTGTCATTAAATCAAAGGATGTATCACAGATACTAAATACACATTATGATAGAAAATAATCTATTTTATTATTTATAGTCAAAATTATAATTTTGCCTTTAGAAGTGTATAACAAGCGTCAGCCAATTCTGGCTTCTAGGGCACACATATCTAACACCTTCCAAATCAATCACCATCCTAATGATGATCTTACAGTCGGAAGCATTTTATGAGTTAATAATGAAAATTCATGTCTTAAATTTTCAACTCTTGAAAGTATGAACTATCATTACCATTAACTCAAAGGATATATCATAGACACTTTCAAATATATACTATGATAAAAAATAATTTATTTTATTATTTATGGTCAAAATTATAATTTTTCCCTTAGAAGTGTAGTATAAGTGTCAGCTAATCTGGCTTCTATGGCACATATATCTAACAAAGTAGCCCTATAATAATTATGAGATTGAGTTTATAAGCCCATAGCAATGGCAAAGTCAAGATGATAGAAAGAGTTTCTATTAGGATTTCACATTGGACTCGAATTGAATGATTAATTCATATGATGGATATTTGGTTTGATGAGTTCACCTTAGCCCTAATCCTGTCGGAGCTCAAGATAGAAGAACCCAATCACACAGGTAACTATATCGAGAGGTTTACTTTCAATTCTAATGGATTGCCACCATATACTGCTAGATATCACTAGTGGATTTTGGGAGCAATTAGGATAATTTTAATGATCAATCATTCTAATTGTATGAATTAGAAAAGTTCTAATCCATCGAAAGATGTCTGGATGATGTCGATGATTGAGATCGTGACATGTCTTATTACCATACAGAATTGAACCTCACTAAATTACACAAATAAGGGTTTAGATCTGGATGTCATTAGTTGAGCTAAGCCAGTTTGATTGATTTGGATTAGATCTAATTAGGTTCAAGGTAATCGTGTTAGCACATGATTGAGCCTGACTTTCTCCTTCTAAAATCTTTCTAATTCATCGCAATCGAGTCAAATTTGATTTGACTCATTCTTATATTTTAAATTGATTTATTTTTATTTGATTGGAACAAGTCCAGATCAAATTAATTATCGAAATTAAATCCATTCATAGTCAAATTAGACTAGGGTCAAAAGTTGACTTGTTTGAGAGAATTGAGGATCACCTAATCAGATGCTTTTAAAAAATTCTTTAAAAATTATTTTGATTTTATTTTTGGATATGTGATAATGCACGAGTTATGCATTGGGTGTACCAAATTTCATGATTTTTTAAGGTATCTAGACTGAGTTATGATAGAGTTTGATCTAAATTAAACTCTTAAGAGAAGAGTCCTAGGAGCAGTGGACTCTTCCTTATCTACTCATGCTGACACCTTTTAGAATTATTTATGATGAAAAAAATAGGCAAGATCTGGTGGATTTTCATGGAGAATAAGTCCTAGAGTTTTAATGATAAATAAATGAGTTATTTTGGTCAAAAGGGACTCTAAGTAGGTGTTGGATATAAAAGCCTTTCTCACATTAAAATGCATTCAATTCAAGAAATAATTTTCCATGCCCAAAGTCTACTGTCCCTAATATCCCACACCCCCTTTATCTTCTGTCTTCTTCTTTTCTATGAGCCTAAAATGTTAGGCACAAATTTGAGAAGAAGGTCCAAGGTTTTTGGCACAATATTTAGGATCTATGCAACGGTGTTCGTGTGACGGACGGGCTGCCTTCAAAAATAATTTTGAAGATTCTTTGGATCATATCCAGATCTAATTTTTGGAGAAAAGATTAATGAGGAGAAGACATTCGGATCCTATCTGAGTGGATACTGGTAGAGGCCAGGCACATGCATGGCTCCTTCTAGAACCTCAGGAATCAATAGGATCATTGTAGGATAATTAGATTATCCAATCAGGTACTTTAAATTTAATTTAATTTAATTTAATTTCTTTAATTTTTAATATTAGATCACTATGATTAGATTTGAGAACTCTTAAATTAAATTGATTGTTTAGAAATTTTTAAAAAAATCTTCCTGAGATCTAATCAGATCTGCACGATCCTACAGTAGAAAATAGTATTTTTCCTTCAACTGGTATCAGAGCCAGATTGGCAGTTCTTCAGATCTACCTTAGATCTAATTTTATTTTTATTTATGATCTAATATTAAAAAATTTTAGATGCCACATTAGATGTGATTAGATCTAAAATCAAAAAATTAAAAATTAAATAATTTAGATCTAATATGTTTGAGATGCATGACTAGACTAGGTATAGAATAGTTCTATGTGTAGTCTAGTATAATCATATATTTAATTTAATTAAACATAATTTTAGATCTAATTTTTATTTTTTTGATATTATAATTATTGTAATTAGATCTAAAAAATAGAAAATAAAGTTTTTAATTTTTGATTTATTCATATGAGATATGAATGATGCATGCTTAGACTAATCATAGAATAGTTCTATAAGATGTCTAGAATAGTTTTAATATTGATATGATCAAATTAAAATTTTATTTTTTAGATTTAATATATAATATTTTAGATCTAAAAATAAGCATATTGATGATACATGAGATGTATGCAAGATATGTATTAGTTAGATCTTTTTATATGTGATATATGATCTAACTAGTTTTATAGTAAAAAATTATATTTCTGATTAAGGAGTTTTCCATGGCCATCCAATCATAAGAATAAAGTAGAATTTGAAGGCCCTCTCCTCCAATTCGATGGGGTATTCTTATGGCGTGTAGGGGTGCTATGCGTTTGTTTTTAATAAAAAATTAGCACTTATTTTTCTACAAAATCCTAGATCCTGAAATCCTAGGATTTCTATTACATATTTTGATCATGAACCCAAAACTTAATTAAGAATTAAGATTATAAAATTATTTAGATCTAAAATTATAAATTTTTAGATCTAAGATATATTCATAAAATTAGGTTCGGGCTTGGGTAGCTTAATTAGGTCTAGCGGTTGATCAAACTGAATCAAGAGTTGGTTAGGTGGGATCAAAGAAAGCTTAGATTTGACTAGCCTAATAGGATTAAGTCTGGGTCAAGATCGAATCACATTGAGATGTGACTCGATCAAATCAAGACCTAATTTGGCTTCGTGATTCGAGTCTGGACGTAGGCTAACCCAATTGGTTCTGATTCGATAATTTGGTGTCTAAGATAAGTATGGCAGATATGATCAACTGATTTTTAATTAAAAGCTACTTAACCTGAATGTGTTCTTGTCGAGTTAATGGCATATCCCTTCCACCAGTCTCACCTACCTGGCTATTTGTGTCGATCCAATTCTGATTCGAGGTGGCTAACAATTCGAGCCAACCCATGCCACTAGGTTAGTCATAATTGTAATGACTAAGTCAAGTAAAATTTAAAGAGACCTAAATTAAATCTTTCTAAGAAAATATTAAGTCGAAGGTCTTCCACCATTGTAGATGTGTAGGTCCTTCTCGGGGTTGATTGTTCTCAACTGGATATAGTAGTTTGGTTGCACCAGAAAGATGCAACCATGTCTATTAGGCATTGGATTCTATAGATTGGAGGATGGATTGGGCTCAATATTTTAGATACGGTGAGGGACCCAATCAGGAATTCAATCTGTGCAAAGGGTGGGACTGACTTAACTAAACAGTGGATCAATATTTCGGACATGGTGAGATTCATAAATTAAAGATCAAGTTAGGATGCACCATGATTAGAGAATCATTGAACAAGAGTTGTCCACTCATCGATTGACCCATCATCAATAACTATTAGGTGAGGTGGTGAGTCAGTTGGTGGGACCACACCATCCATTAGAAATCTATAATCGTAGAGATTTTTGCATCTCTACCAAGGAAGTGTAGAAATTTAAGTAAATAGTGGGAGCCTAATTTTTTTAAAAATAAAATCTCTAAATAAATTATTTAAGTCTAATTATAAAATCTAACTAGAAACTTTGACTCTCTACAGAAAAATGTCTGCATCTAATCCACTAGCCCATATCCTGGACACCCATAGACTGGCCAGACCCAACTACAAGGACTGGCTCCAAAACTTCAAATTTATTTTGGGTTTCAAGAAGTTGACTCATGTGTTGGAACATGATCCTCCCATCTTATCAGCCCATCCATACATTGATCAGAGAGCATCTCTCAAGAAGTGGATGGATGAAGATAACAAAGCTGGATATTACATGTTGGGCTCGATGTCTGATGAGTTCCATCACCAACATAAAGATATTAAGACTAGACACCAATTATTTGCTCACCTGTAAAAGTTGTTTGGTGAATAGAGTCGCACAGCCAAATATCAAGTCATTAAAAGACTTTTTAAGGCTCAAATTTATGATAGGCAGTCAATCCAAGATCTTTGTTTGATGATGATCAAGAACTTAGAAGAGCTTGAGAAGCTCAGTGTCAAGTTAGATTAGGATCTGCAGACTGACATAATTTTGTAGTCCTTGATTGATGCGTATGGATAGTTTATCATGAACTACCATATGCATAAACTTCAGAATATCTTGGCTGAGCTCATTAATATGCTGGTTATTGCTGAGCTTTCAATAAAAAGTTCTAAAGACTCAGTACTTGCTGTGGAGCGGACTTCTTCCAAGAGAAAATCTTTTGAAAAGAAGAAGAAGTCCGTGAAGAAGTAGAAGGTGAATGGTGGGAAGAAGAAGAAGGCAGAGCCGAAGAAAAAGGCTGCTGATAAAATAAAATATGTTCATTGCAACATTGACGGTCATTGGAAGCGAAACTATCCTCTTTACTTAGCTAGCCTAAAGAACAAGGAGGCAGGTCCTTCTGGAGGTATGCTCATTGTAGAATCTAAGCTTATGATTTCTTCTACATCCAGTTGGGTGCTTGACTCTAGTTCTAGTACTCACTTGTGCACTTCTATGCAGGATCTTGAGGATAGCAGGAGGCTGAGGGATGGTGAAATGATCCTATGCATCAAAAATAGAGCAAAAATACCGTTGTGGTTGTGGAAACCTATCCTCTGTGATTACCGTAAGGATTAGACTTAGTACTTAGAAACTATTTTTATGTGCCTGCAACAAACAGGAATTTGATTTCTGTTTTATGTTTAGCACAATTTGGCTATGTAATTAGTTTTCTTAAGGATCATTGTAATATTCTTTATGAAAGAAATAAAATTGTAAGTGGTTTTCTTATAAATGATCTTAATTAGTTACATATTGATATTTCTATTTTTAATATTGAGCAAAACATGAATGCCATAGGATCAAAGCGACCCAGAGATAGTCTAAATGATAGGTATCTTTGGCAACTTAGGCTAAGTCATATAGCTGAAGACAGGATTAACAAATAGGAGAAATAAGGGTTATTGAGTTCGTTGACTTTCGAGTCATATCCGATTTATGAATCGTGCCTTCATGGCAAAATGACCAAGCTTCCTTTTATGGGACATGGGGAAAAGGGCCACTGACCTGCTTGCCCTAGTACATACTGATGTATGTGGCCCATTTGATGTTCCAGCTAGGGGCAATTACATCTACTTCATCATCTTTACCGATGATTTATCTCGGTATGGGTATGTGTATTTGATGGCACACAAGTCCGAAGCTTTTGAAAAGTTCAAGGAATTCAGACTCAAAGTAGAAAAATAAATAAAAAAATCTATTAAGATTCTTCGATCAGATCGAGGAGGCAAATACCTTAGTCGAAAATTTTTAGACTATCTTAAGGATAATGGCATAGTCTCTCAATGGACTCCACCTGGAGTACCTCAACTCAACAGAATTTCAGAACGAAGAAATCAGTCCCTATTAGATATAGTTCGATCCAGATGAGCTTCATGGACCTTCCTGAGTTTCTTTGGAGATATAATCTGTTAAACGCTATATATCTATTGAATAGGGTTCTATCTAAAATTGTTCCTACCACACCATATGAGATATGGCATGATAAGAAATCAAGTCTGAGTCATCTCAAAATTTGAGATTGTCCGACCTATGTCAAGAGACAATAGGTGGATAAATTAGAGTCTAGGTCCTTTAAAGTCTGATTTATTGGATATCCTAAAGAGTCATTAGAATATTTTTTCTATCTTCCAGAAGATCATAATGTGATTATGAGTCGACATGCCATTTTTCTTAAAAAATAGTTTATTCAAGATAATAGAATCGAAAGATAGATTAGGCTCGAGGAGAAAGTCTCTCAAGAGCGATGAGCCAATGAACCTATGGAACTCAATCAGATTGAGCCAGCGTAATCACTACCTCATCCACCTAATAGATCAGAAAAGATTTTTCGTTCCTCTAAAAGGTACTTAGGTACTATTTCAGAGGATGTAGAGAAAATGTTTCTCATAGAAAAAGGAGGTCATGGTGATGATCCCAAAACCTATGACGAGGTTATATTAGATATTGACTCTAAGAAATGGTTAGAGAAAATAAAGTTAGAGATTGACTCAATGTACTCGAACCAAATCTGGACCTTGGTAGATCCACCTGAAGGTATAGTACCTATTGGGTGTAAATGGATCTTCAACAGAATGATAGGTGCCGAAGGATATGTAGAGACATTCAAAGCAAGACTTGTAGCAAAAGGGTATAATCAGCGCAAAGGCATTGACTATCAGGATACTTTTTCATCAGAAGCCATGCTTAAATTCATCCGCACATTGCTTGCTATTGCAACCTATTTTGATTATGAAATATGTCATATGGACATAAAAATGATATTCTTAAATGGATATCTTGAGGAAGATATCTATATGGAATAGACGCTGGGTTTCACATCCAGTGATACTGATCACAAGGTTTGCAAGCTGCAAAGATCCATATATGGACTTAAGCAAGCATCTCAGAGCTGGAATGCTTATTTCAATGATGTGATCAAATCATTTGGATTCATTAAGAATGAGGAGGAGCCCTATATTTTCAAAAATGTCAGTAGGAGCGCTGTTATCTTTCTGGTACTGTACGTGGATGACATCCTTTTAATTGGAAATGATATTCTCATGTTGACTGCAGTCAAAATGTGATTGTCTAAAGAATTCTTCATGAAAGACCTAGGAGAGGCATCCTTTATTCTAGGAATTAAGATCTATAGAGATAGACCAAATAGGATGCTGGGTCTCTCACAAAAGATGTACATAGAGGAGGTGCTAAAGAGGTTTTGCATGAAAAACTCCAAGAGGGGATTGGTGCCCTTCAAGCATGGCATTCATCTCTTCAAGAAGATGTGTCCCAACACACCTGAGGAGATTGAATGCATGAGCAAGATCTCTTATGCTTCAGCAATAGGAAGCCTCATGTATGCTATGCTATGTACACGACCTGATATTGCCCATGCTATGAGTGTCATGAGTAGGTATCAGTTGAATCCAGATGAAGAGCACTGGACTTCTGTGAAATGTATCCTTAAGTACTTGAGAAGGTCTAAAGATATATTTCTAGTCTTTGGTAATGGAGAACTCCAGATCCAAGGGTATACAGACTCAGATTTTATGTTCAATATAGATGATCGAAAGTCAACATCTGAAAGTCTATTTGTGTGCAATGGTGGTGCTGTCAGCTGGAAGAGTTTCAAGCAAACTATGATAGTAGATTCTACTATGAAAGCAGAGTACATCACTGCATCGAAAATTATAAAAAAGGCATTCTGGTATAACAAGTTCACTACAGAGCTCGGAGTGATGCCATCAGATGCCATCCCTCTATATTGCGACAACAATGGCACCATAGCCCTAGCTAAGGAGTCGAGGTTTCACAAGAAATCTAAGCACATCGAGCGGCGATACCACCTCATCTATGATTACCTCAAAAAGGGATACGTCGAGGTCAAGAGAGTCGACACTGCAGATAATGTGGCTGACTCGCTAACAAAGCCATTGAGCCAACAAAAGATCGAAGCCCACCTTGAGAATATGAGTCTTAGATTTGTAGCCAATTTGCTTTAGGTCAAGTGGGATTTTGTTAAATGTATACCCTAGAAGTCAGATTGACTATCACTTATAATTCACTTCTAAGGATAATTTTATAATTTTGACTATAAATTAATAAATTGATTATCTTCTATCACAGTGTGTATTTAAAAGTGTTTGTGATACATCCATTGAGTTAATGGTAATGATAATTCATATTTTTAAGAGTTGAAAATTTAAGACATGAATTTTCATAATTAACTCATAAACTGCTCCCGACCATAGGATCATCACGAGGATGGTGATCAATCCAAAAGTTTGGTGTACGATCATTTTCTTAGGATAGATGTATCTTGAGTCTGTGGTGTAGAGACATCGGAATGAGAGTATAGGTACTCGTTAGAGAATGAGGACACTGAGCATGACCACCTCGATTAGTCATAAAAAAGTCTACCTTCTCGTCGATGACTGATTCGATACTACAGTGGTGTGTCTGATTCTTTGACCTAAGGTGCATCGGCAGTTCATCTTGAGGGTGTTATAGTTTGACTATACCATAACTTGGTCTTCTAGCCATTTAGAATCCTGAGGTGTATGTTGGCTATAACATGTTCATTGTAGGAATTGGATTGCACCAATAGAAGATCTATATACCTCGATAGATGCAGAGTATATTGGGAAACATGTTCTAAAGTCAATCACCTAAGTAGTAGATGATTGGAATTAATATATGAATTATCCAATAATAATAGTTATTTGGCTGGTTCATCATAAAAGTTCTATCTTCCTTAAATGAACTCCTAAATTATGATGAAGTCCTTAGAACCACAATCAATCTATAAAGAAGGATTTATCAGATGGTTCTTAAATTATTCACAACCAAATGATAAGTTATTAATAAGAATGGTAACTTATCGAATGTAGGTCGCTGTATGCCATATGCGTTGGTTGTCCTCATAACCAAATGGTGTGGAGACACTGGTATGGCATCTAGATGAGATGTAGGAGTACATTAGCATGGAACATGATCAATGTAGCACTCTACTATCAAGAGTTGCTATAGATAGTTAATCGATGATTGAGAATCATTCTAAGATCAAATGATCAATACGATTGATGTTTGATCTAATGCAAGTGTTATAAGAGGATTGATCAGCAACTAGATTGCTAATTAACTCAATTTAATTGAGCAATAGGACTGAGATCAACTCTAATTGAATTAGATTCAATTAGAATTGGTTTGGACTTAATTGGATTAATTTCAATTGGTTTATTGGATAAGCCAATTGCAAGAAAAAATCAATTCCTAGTTAGACTGCGATTTAAGTGCACCAAATTTCTAATTGAGTTAGGATTTAAATCAAAATTAAATATAATTTAATTTGATTTAATCGGGCTAATTGGACTAGGATCATCCTTAATTGGTTATATTTAATCGGGTTTAAATATGATTTAAACTTGGCTTTGACCTAGTTAAATTGGAGTCCTAGTTGGACTGGGACTCTCTCACTTTCCTTGTCCCAACAATATCTCATGCCCCACTATTAATTTCTAGATGTTTACATGATTTTTCCATACCCTAAAAATGGTTCCCACACCCCCTTCTTTGGTTGATTTGGAATTGATTTTGATTTGGTCAAAATAAGAAACTTGTTTGGCTTGGTTTCCTTTCGAAAAGAGTCCCTAATCTCCAAAACTCTTCCGACCTTCTTTTGAATTTTTCTCCATGGCACCTGATGATGGTCCGCCCCATATTTGGTTTGCTTTTGGCATGATTTCTAGGTTTCTCATGCAAAAAAAAAGGAGAGGAACGTCCAAGAGTTGGATGCCCCATAACTTCTTAGTTTGACTAGGTCATTTGACCTAGTCAACCATATTTTTATGGCGTCTCATTGAGATGTCAATATGGCAACAAAAACTCTAGAATTCCCACAGTAAAAACTAGAAGGAAGAGAAGGTTTGGTGTGGGGGTTATGGGCACCTACTTCCTTGGAGAAATGGGTTTCATTATGACATAAAAAGTTCATGTCTTTATAAAGACAAAGGTAAGAGAAAAATCTATTTTCTCTTAGAGATTTATTTTCTAACCTTCCCTTATTTTCTTGTATGATTTTTATATGATAAAAATTTGAAAGAGAGAGTGAAAGGGATTGAGGAAAGATGGCACCAAGATCCTTAGAGAAAAGGTCTTCATCTGGGCATCAAACGTTGATGTCTTGAAGGCACAAAGGTAAGAGAAGATTGTCTTCTCTTATTATTTTCATTTAATCTTTTCTTCTTATTTTCTTTATATATTTTTATGTGATAAAAATCTAAGAGAGAGAGTGAAAGAGGGTGTGGGGATCTGTGCTCCAAGGTGTTGGGGCATAGTGATCATCTTTGGACATGATCTGATCATGTCCTATTGCGAGAAGAAGAAGAGAAGGTCTTCTCTTAGGGTTTCTTTGAGAACCCTTCTTCTTTTTTTTTATGGGATTTTTATATGAATAAAATCAAAAATCATAGATCTAAAAACTTAAAAAAAAATTTAGAGGAGAAGGTCTCCTCTTGTCCTAGCATAGAGATATTTTTAGGACATCAACCGTTGATGTCTTGAAGGAGAAGATTTGTCTTCTCTTAGAATTTATTTTTTTCTTGATTTTATTTTCTGATTTATGGGAGATCCAAGGGTTAGATTCCTTCCTTTTTCCTCCTCATGTTCTTCATCTCTTGGAGTGTCCAAGAGATCCAAAGAACATGTATTTGATTAACCATCAAGAGGGATCTGCGAGAAGCTAGCACTTCGAGTGGATCTTCGTTTGACGAACCTCCGATCTGTGCTGCAGATTCGTGTGGATCACCTGTAGTGGCTAGATGCTTGTGCAGCTTCACAGGCAACAACAGATTTAACCATGGAGTTCTCAACCCACACAAAGGTAAGAGATCTGATCTCTTGGTGATCTAGATGCGATCTAGGGTTAGATCTAGAATTGTTCTAGATCTAGGTATTGATATTATCAATACTATTATGATTAATTTAATTTTAGATTTATATTTACATCATAACATGTTATAGATCCTTGATATAGAGTTTTATAATTTGATTACATGCATGTTGTAGATTAAATAGTTTAATCTATATCTTCTGTTGCTCTATATTTTGAAAAAGTTTTGAAATCTATGCATGAAACCCTACATATTTCTCAATTATGGTATCAGAGCATCTAAGTTTTTTATAACATGTTCATGTATACTTAAGAATATATTTAAAAATTAAAATTAACTAAAGATCACACATACTGCCATAAGGTTGTCCAGTTGTAAGGTTAATCCCTTACAATGAAAAGGTTGTTCTATTATATGCTGATCTAAATCTGAATCATGAATAATTTAGATTAGATCTAAAAAAAATTATATTTTAATTTTTTAATTTAAATCTAAAATTTAATAGATATTTGATCTATTTCAGATTATTTAGTTTAGATCTAAATAACATTAGGATTGCACATACTGCCATAAGGTTGTCCTGCTGTAAGGTTTACCCCTTACAGTAGAAAGGTTGTCTTAGTATGTGCTGATCCGAAAAACCTAAGTCATAAATATGTTAGATGAGATCTAAAATAATTTATTATTTTTTTTTAAATTTTAAATATAAATTTTAAATGATTTATGATCTGATCCACATGATGTGTTTTATGTTTAGATCTAGATCCTCTTATTACATATGTTGATATGTAATTTTTATTTTGAATCTAGAATGTATATGTATGACATATTTACTTTATAGAATTTAAATTAAGAACTTACTTTCTGTAAAACCCTATATTCAAAATCCTAGGACATGATCTAAATAATGAAATAAATCAGATCTAAAATCATGTATTGAATATGATTCAATGTAAATTATTTATAATTTAAAAATATTTCAAATAATAAGATTAGAAACTAGTTCTGAGGTTTTATAAATCCAAACTTTGAACTTAATTGAGAATTAAGTGATTATTTAGGATCTAGGTTTGTGATTTGAAGATCCTAAGATAATTTCATACAACTTGGGTTAAAGCTTAAATGGCTTAGTTTTGATCAGGTCATTAACTGGGTTAGACTTAGGGTTAGATTAAATATAGACTTAGTTAAAAAATTGATCAAACCTAATTAATAGTTAATTAGGATTAGGTCATTTCTTTTCTATGGATCAATTCAATAGTTATAGTTGATCAAAGTCTATATATCTAATAAATGGACCTGATCGTGGCTCAGTGGTCGAGCCCAAGTCTTTAGGCAGACCAAATCAAAACCGATAAATTAATTGGTATCTAAGATAAGTCTGGCATTCTAGATCGATGATTTTTAATTGGTAGCCCACTTACCTGATCATTTCTGATGGTGTCTAAGGCAAGCCTTGGCAGACCCTCCCATTGATCTCACTTACCTGGCTAATATGGTTAATCAGATTTTGATGAGGTTGCTTATTGATTCGAGCTAACCCATGTCACATAGGAAATCAGTGAGACTAATTTCATTCAGTGAGATTGATATAGGTGCCCATGGACCAAAATTGATCATAATCCTCATTAGTGACTTATGAAGTCAGTGGGAGGACCAGACTTGGTGAAGTCAGTGGGAGCAAATTGGTCCATATCCTTTGTATCCTTAAATCATTAATAATTTAAATTCTCTAAAATTATTAGATTCTTAAAATGACAAAGTTATGGAGATAACCGAGTCATAGCCTCCCATTAAGGTGTTTGATAATGAGTCTATTAACTCAATAATCATTGGAGGCCCATAGGCCTGGTGCTTATTGACTAATGAAATTATCATTCATCATATGATGATTTGGATATGTCTCTCTAATGGTAGTTTGGTTGACCAACCATAGTTGGACTTAATCATTCATTAGTTAGATGCACCAAGTATGCTCATGTTAATGGTTGGACCTAACCGGATCCTTACAGTAGAGGCCCTAGCCTACTGATTAGGTTTCTGGGATAAAATTAAATTACTAGAAGTTGTTTGGAGAAACAATTGGTTATGAACCTTTCCTTAGATGTACATGGGTTGACCAACCATAGTGGGCTTATATGCAGTCTATGTGGATTCTAGTACCTACTAGAGAATTAAAGTAATTACCGAATTGGAGGTAGAGGCTATCAATTCGAATAAAATAGTGGAAGAACCTTTAAACTAAAGTCCAAGTCTTTAGGCTTAAAATAATTCATATACTTAGGTCATTGTTCTCTTTTCTCAAATTAAGGCTAAACCCTAATTGCTCCTATCACTATTAGATAGTGAAGACTTATGAACCCAACTTCGATGATCAGTATCGAAAGTTGAATTTGGTTCAGTAGTACGAATGGATTTGTATTGAGACTTCTGAGCCTAGTTAAAACAATAAGTCCTAAAGGAAGAAGAATTATCTTACTTTCCTTGACCACAATAGGCTAAATAAAAGAAAGGTGCAAGAGTTGCTTATCAAGGATGTTATATGATAACACCTTAAAATTTCTCTGTATGTAATTCTACTACCTAGGTATTAGATACCAATGGTCTTATGCAATTCATTGCAAGGACTTTAGGTAAGTGGAATGTACACACCTTAGTTAGATTATGTCATGGATGTCTATGTTTGGCATTACAGGCTTAGTCATGTCAACAGGAATAAGATAAATGGATTAGCTTGAGAGGAAAACCTTGAATATCAATAATTGTGAATCATTGATAGCCTGTGAATCTTGTCTTCTTGGAAAGATGACAAAGTCATCTTTTACTAGAAAAGGTGAAGGAGCTAATAAAGTTCTAAGTATACATGGTGAAGTATGTGGACTTATGAACTTAAGTGCCAATGAAAGATATTAGTATTTCATTATAGATGACCTATCTGGGCATGGGTGTGTCTGGCCTTAATCATTTGAAATGTTCAAATGATTCAATATGAAAAAAAAACAAACTGAAAAAGACATTGAAACTCTTCGATCAAATCGAGGAGGTGAATACTTAACCAATAAGTTTGTGACATATTTAGGAGAGAATAGGATTCTCTCTCAGTGGATTCCTTTTCGGAATACAGCATATCTGAAAAAAGAAAATTAAACTCTGTTAGACATGGTTCAATCCATGATAGGGTTCACTAGTCTGCCTATTTCAAGGTTATACTTTACCGACTATTTGTTTTACTCTGAAAATTTATACCGAGTGAATCTGTTGCATTGAATCCATATGGGATATGGATCGGGCATAAATCTAAACTCTTTCACCTTCGATTTTGGGGTTGGTCAGCCTATGTCATAGGTTTGTTAGATATATGTGCCCTAGAAACCAGAATTGGCTGACACTTGTAATACACTTCTAGGGGCAAAATTATAATGATGACTATAATCAATAAAATGGGTTATTTTCTATCACATATATGTATTTAGTGTCTGTGATACATCCTTTGAGTTAATCATAATGATAATTCATATTTTCAAGAGTTAAAAATTTAAGACATGAATAATCATTGTTAACTCATAAAATGCTCCCGACCATAGGATCATCACAAGAATGGTGATTGATCCAGAAGGTTGGCGTACAATCGCTTCTCTTTAGTAGATGAGTCTTAAGTCTACAGTGTGGAGACACCGAAGCAAGAGTATAGGTACTCGTTAGAGAATGAGGGCACTGAGCGTGACCACCTCGAGTAGTCATTAGGAAGTCTACCTTCTCGTCAATGACTGACTCGATGCTGTAGTAGTGTGTCTAGTTCTTTGATCTGAGATGCATCGGTAGTTCATCTTGAGGGTGTTATAGTTTGACTACACCATTACTCGGTCTCCTAGCCATTCGAAACCCTGAGGTGTATGTTGGCTATAGCATGTTCATTGTAGGAATTGGATTGCATCAAGATGGAATCTATATACCTCGGTGGTAGGGGAGCAGCCCTATGATGATCATGAGAATCAAGTCCAGAAGCCCATGACCATGGCAGAGTGAAATAATAGAAAGAATTTCTATTTAGTTTTTCACATTGGACTTGAATCGAATGATTACATCATATGACAGAAACTAGGGTTTGACTAGTTTACCTTAACCCTAATCTGATCGGGGCTCAAGATAGAAGAACTTAATCACACAGGTAGCTGCACCAAGAGTTTCGCATTTAGCTCTGATGGGTTGCTGCCATATACTGCTAGGTGTCACTGGTGGATTTTGAGAGCAATTAGAATGATTTAGATGATCAATCATTCTAACTATTCGAATCAGAAGAGTTCTGGTCCATCGAAAGGAGTTTCGATGATGTCAGTGATAGAGATCATGACATATCCCATTACCATACAGAACTGAACCTAACTAGGTCACACAAACAAGGGTTTGAATCTAATGATCATCAATTAAACTAGTCTAGTTCAATTGATCTGAATGAGATTCAATTAGATTCAAGGAAATCGTGCTAGCACTCGATTGGCCTAACGTTCTTCTTTTACTATCATAAATAAATTATTCTGACTGAACCAAAGGAGTTTGTGCTCAATCAGAGGTCTTCATATAGTCTGACTGGAGGTTGTCCAAGTTAGAAAAGGTTGTCTTATTTTGTAAGATATTACCTACCATTTTTGGTCACCTGCCATTTCTCGTTCTTTGACTTTGGTCAAAAGTCTACCTTTGACTGGTCAAATGTTCACCATTGATACTTTGACTTCTATCCACATGTCACGCACCTATTAGAGAGCTGGTGGGAACCTGTTCCACTACCAAAATATGGCAAAGAAGAGGGTGCATGCCACCCTTGGTGTGTGCCCAAGTTGGAGGCGCCTAGGAGTCCCTGTTGGATAGGGACTCCATCTCCTTTTTGGATTCCGATTAGAGTTCTCCTAAGAACCAACTTTGACTGGTCTTAGGTGCCTTCTTAGGAGGAATCCAGGAGATTCTATTCCCACTAATCAGATTTAGATCTGATTTCACAAAGGGTTATGATTGGTTGGGAAGAAGAGGAGGTGGATCACGCTTAGTCTATAAATAAGACCTGACACCTTGACGGAAAATCCTTATTTCCTGGACCAGGTTCCTTCAGATCTGATCAGATCAAGAGATATATTTCAAAAATTATTCTCTTTGATCTATATCAGATCTGGGATGTTTTAGATCTGATTCTAATTATTTTAATAAATAAAATAAAATAAGGATAAATTAAATCAAATTTAATTTACCTGATTTGGGTAATCCTATTACCCTGTTGATGATCCTATTTGCAGCGGAAGGTTCTAGATCTAGCCACGCAAGCACCTGGCCTGTACCGGTATCTACTTGGACTGGATCTGGAGATCCTCTTCTTCTCTATCACACCTTCAAAAATCAGATCTGGATCTGATCTGGAGGATCTTCAAAACTCTTTTTGAAGATCTGCAGTCGTCCTTCGCAGCAGTGCAGCCTTCTTGCTTTTGATCGCCTTTCTTTGATCTGGATCGCACCAACCAAGGTCCAAAACCCTTTTGGACATGGAGAGCAAAGGGAGAAGATGGTTTGGCATGGAGAAGGAGGGGAGAGGCAGCCTTGGGGAGTGGGGTTTCTCAATTGAATTACAAACTATGTTGGGCGCAGGATCTTATTTATAGATTACCTGTGATCCAACTCCTCTTCTTCCCAACCAATCACGACCCTTTGTGAAATCAGATCTAAATCTGATTGGTGGAAATAGAGACCCCTAGATTCCTACTTAGAGGGCACCTAAGACCAGTCAAACTGGATTCTTAGAAGAACTCTAACTGGAATCAAAAAGGGAGGTGGAGTCCTTGTCCAACAAGGACTCCAGGGCGCCTCCAGCTTGGGATCACGCCACCCTTGGCGTGCGCCCTTCTCCTTGCCAGGTTCTGGCAGGGGACAGGCCCCCACCAGCTCTCCAATAGGTGCATGACATGTGGTCAAAAGTCAAAGGATCAATGGTCAACGTTTGACCAGTCAAAGGTAGACTTTTGACCAAAGTCAAAGAACAAGAAATGGCAGGTGACCAAAAATGGCAGGTAATGTCTTACAAATAAGACAACCTTTTCTGACTTGGACAACCTCCAGTCAGACCATATGAAGGCCTCTGATTGAGCACAAACTCCTTTGGCTCAGACAGGACAACTTATTTATGATAGTAAAAGAAGAACGTTAGGTTCAATCGAGTGCTAGCACGATTTCCTTGAACCTAATTGAATCTCATTCAGATCAATTAAACTAGATCAGTTCAATTGATGATCACCAGATTCAAACCCTTGTTTGTGTGACCCAGTTAGGTTCAGTTCTGTATGGTAATGGGATATGTCATGATCTCTATCATCGACATCATCGAAACTCCTTTCGATGGATCAGAACTCTTCTGATTCGAACAGCTAGAATGATCGATCATCTAAATCATTCTAATTGCTCCCAAAATCCACCAGTGACACCTAGCAGTATATGGTGGCAACCCATCAGAGCTGAATGCAAACCTCTTGGTGCAGCTACCTGTGTGATTAAGTTCTTCTATCTTGAGCCCCGATCAGATTAGGGTTAAGGTGAACTCGTCAAACCCTAGTCTCTGTCATATGATGTAATCATTCGATTCGAGTCCAATGTGAAAATCTAAATAGAAACTCTTTCTATTATTTCACTCTACCATGGCCATGGATTTCTGGACTTGATTCTCATGATCATCATAGGGCTACTCCTCTACCACCGAGGTAGATAGATTCCATCTTGATGCAATCCAGTTCCTACAATGAACATGTCATAGCCAACATACACCTCAGGGTTCCATATGGCTAGGAGACCGAGTAATGGTGTAGTCAAACTATAACACCCTCAAGGTGAACTGCCGATGCATCTCAGGTCAAAGAACCAGACACACTACTGCAGCATCGAGTCAGTCATTGACGAGAAGGTAGACTCCCTAATGACTACTCGAGGTGGTCACGCTCAGTGCCCTCGTTCTCTAACGAGTACCTGTACTCTCGCTCTCCGGTGTCTCCACACCGTAGACTCAAGACTCATCTACTAAAGAGAAGCGATTGTACACCAACCTTCGGATCAATCACCATCCTCGTGATGATCCTATGGTTCGGGAGCAATTTATGAGTTAATAATGATTATTCATGTCTTAAATTTTCAACTCTTGAAAATATGAATTATCATTACCATTAACTCAAAGGATGTATCACAGACACTAAATACACATATGTGATAGAAAATAACCCATTTATTGATTTTAGTCAAAATTATAATTTTGCCCCTAGAAGTGTATTACAAGTGTCAGCCAATTGGCTTCTAGGACAAGTGGGAGATTGTTAGATATATGTGCCCTAGAAGCCAGAATTGGCTGACACTTGTAATACACTTCTAGGGGCAAAATTATAATTTTGACTATAATTAATGAAATGGGTTATTTTCTATCACATATGTGTATTTAGTGTCTGTGATACATCCTTTGAGTTAATGGTAATGATAATTCATATTTTCAAGAGTTGAAAATTTAAGACATGAATAATCATTATTAACTCATAAACATGCTCCCGACCATAGGATCATCACGAGGATGGTGATTGATCCGGAAAGGTTGGTGTACGATCGCTTCTCTTTAGTAGATGAGTCTTGAGTCTACGGTGTGGAGACACCGGAGCGAGAGTACAGGTACTCGTTAGAGAACGAGGGCACTGAGCGTGACCACCTCGAGTAGTCATTAGGGAGTCTACCTTCTCGTCAATGACTGACTCGATGCTGCAGTAGTGTGTCTGGTTCTTTGACCTGAGATGCATCGGCAGTTCACCTTGAGGGTGTTATAGTTTGACTACACCATTACTCGGTCTCCTAGCCATATGGAACCCTGAGGTGTATGTTGGCTATAGCATGTTCATTGTAGGAACTGGATTGCATCAAGATGGGATCTATCTACTTCGGTGGTAGAGGAGCAGCCCTATGATAATCATGAGAATCAAGTCCTGAAGCCCATGGCCATGGCAGAGTGAAATAATAGAAAGAGTTTCTATTTAGATTTTCACATTGGACTCGAATCGAATGATTACATCATATGACAGAGACTAGG
>QRFJ01007878.1:0-49576 GCA_006176705.1 Cocos nucifera | reverse complement strand
TGCAGCAGCACAGCCTTCTAGCTTTCAGTCGCCTATCTCTCGTCTGGATTGCACCAACCAAGATCCAAAACTTCTTTTGAACGTGGAGAGGAGAGGGAGAAGGTTGGTATGGCATGGAGGAGGAGAGGAGAAGCAGCCTTGGGACGTGGAGAATTGTGATGCTCTTTGAGTTGGGCGCAGGGTCTTATTTATAGACTAAGCATGATCCAACTCCTCTTCTTCCCAACCAATCACAACCCTTTGTGAAATCAGATCTAAATCTGATTGGTGAGAATAGAATCTCCTAGATTCTTTCTTAGAGGACACCTAAGATCAATCAAAGTTGGTTCTTAGGAGAACTCTAATTGGAATCCAAAAAGGAGATGGAGTTCCTGTCCAACAGGGACTCCTGGGTGCCTCCAGCTTGGGCACACGCCAGGGGTGGCGTGCACCCTCCTCCTTGCCAGGTTCTGGTTGGAGGACAGGCCCCCACTAGGTCTCCAATAGGTGCATGACACATGGACAAAAGTCAAAGTGTCAATGGTCAACATTTGACCAATCAAAGGTCAACTTTTGACCAAAGTCAAAGGACGAGAAATGGCAGGTGATCAAAAATGGTAGGTAATGTCTTATAAAATAAGATAATCCTTTTCTGATCTAGACAAACTCCAGTCAGACCAAATGAAAGCCTCTGATCGAGCACAAACTCTTTTGGCTCAGTCAGGACAACTATTTATGATAGTAAAAGAAGAACGTTAGGTTCAATCGAGTGCTAGCATAATTTTCTTGAACCTAATTGAATCTCATTTAGATCAATTGAACTGGATCAGTTCAATTGATGATCACCAGATTCAAACCCTTGTTTGTGTGATCCAGTTAGGTTCAGTTCTATATGGCAATGGGATATGTCATGATCTCTATCATCGATATCATCGAAACTCCTTTCGATGGATCAGAACTCTTCTGATTCGAATAGCTAGAATGATCGATCATCTAAATCATTCTAATTGCTCCCAAAATCCATTAGTGACACCTAGCAGTATATGGTGGCAACCCATCAGAGCTGAATGCAAACCTCTTGGTGCAGCTACCTGTGTGATTAAGTTCTTCTATCTTGAGCCCCGATCAGATTAGGGTTAAGGTGAACTCGTCAAACCCTAGTCTCTATCATATGATGTAATCATTTGATTTCAAGTCCAATGTGAAAACCTAAATAGAAACTCTTTCTATTATTTCACTCTACCATGGCCATGGGCTTCTGGACTTGATTCTCATGATCATCATAGGGCTGCTCCTCTACCACCGAGGTAGATAGATTCCATCTTGATGCTATCCAGTTCCTACAATGAACATGCTATAGCCAACATACACCTCAGGATTCCGTATGGCTAGGAGATCGAGTAATGGTGTAGTCAAACTATAACACCCTCAAGGTGAACTATCGATGCATCTCAGATCAAAGAACCAGACACACTACTGCAGCATCGAGTCAGTCATTGACGAGAAGGTAGACTCCCTAATGACTACTCGAGATGGTCACGCTCAGTGCCCTCATTCTCTAATGAGTATCTATACTCTCGCTCCGATGTCTCCACACCATAGACTCAAGACTCATCTACTAACGAGAAGTGATTGTACACCAACCTTCTAGATCAATCACCATCCTCGTGATGATCCTATGGTCGGGAGCATTTTATGAGTTAATAATGATTATTCATGTCTTAAATTTTCAACTCTTGAAAATATTAATTATCATTATCATTAACTCAAAGGATGTATCACAGACACTAAATACATATATGTGATAGAAAATAACCTATTTTATTGATATTAGTCAAAATTATAATTTTGCCCTTAGAAGTGTATTACAAGTGTCAGCCAATTCTGGCTTCTAGGTCACGTATATCTAACAAGTGAAGCTGCCAAGAAAGCTGTCTAGATGAAGAAGTTTATCACTGAATTGGAAGTTATTCCTGAAATTGAGAATCTAATACCACTTCACTATGATAATACTAGAGCTATAGCTCAAGCAAAGGAATCAAGGTCTAATCATAAATCCAAATACATTTTGAGACGCTTTCATCTCGTTCGAGAAATTATTGAAAAATAAGATGTAGTCATAGAATGAGTGAACACAAAGAACAACATAGTAGACTCATTCACTAAGTCTTTACCACTGCAACTGTTTGATCGCCACCTTGATTGTATGGGATTAAAATATAAGGGTGATTGGCTTTAGTGCAAGTGAAAGATTGAAAGGAATATGCCCTCAAACCAATTTATTTTTAGGATATTCTTTATCTTCCAGACTCATATAATAACATTTTTTAATAAATAAAGGCATTTATTTCATCATATGCAGTGTCTTATTATTTATTTAAGATTATGATGAACCCTATAAATTAGGGCTATGGTTTTAGGATTATGATGAGATCATACCAGTGAGATCTAAAACCTTAAAATCCTAATTTAAATATTTCTAGTCAATGGGACATTGAGTTAGGGATCAATATTTTTCGATAAGACTAGCACATTCTTTGTATGCTCGATTGAGAGGGTGATTGATCTCACAATAACTTGTGTATGATACTAATACAAGAATGTGGGTGCTCATTAGAGAATGAGTTCACTGAATTGATCCAAATCAAGAATATCTAATGGAGTCTTATCTACATGTCAATAGATGGTTCTCATAGTGGAATTTGTGCATGTAATCCTTTGACCTGAAACTACCATAGAATCTTATATATATAAATCCATATTTTAGTTCATACTCATTCATGACTCAGTTATGTATGGGATGATCTGGATATGGTAGATTATATATATGAAGGTTGTGAGTAGGTTAACATGGAATCGATCTCTCCTGGTAAGAGGAAATAGCATCCTACTTGCTTCAAACAAATGATGATTCAGGAAGACTTTGATCAAAGCATGATGAAAAATTAGAAATAATTTCTAATGTTTCATTAAATGAATCATCATCATGAGATTGAAAGAGAAATGAATATGATATTGGGGTTGACATATTTTCATACCCAGAGTCATATTCAGGATGCAGGGAGATCGAAGGATCTAGTTGCATGGTAATTATCACTGAAGGGCATTTTTGGTATTTCCATCAAAATTTCACATCTTCTGGGAAGTCATGATACATTGCTAGACGTCAATCATGTCTTATAGATTTGATCAAATTAAAATTTTAATTTGATCATTAAATTAGAAAGTGTTTTAAACTAAGTCAAATTGGGTTGGCTAGTTTTGACCTAAATCGGTTTGGTAGAGTTCTAACTAGATTAGATCAAATGACACCCAGACTCACTGCTGGTTAGATGTGAAACCTAATGGGTCATACACAAAGAGAGTTGATTAAGGGTCTAATTGGATTAGACCATGTTTGCAAGATGAACATGCTAGCATATGTAGCAAACCCTAGGACCTGGTTTTGAATTGGATTCGAATCGGCTTTTGATTTAGGCTAATTTAGATCTAATTTGAGCCAAATAGGATTTGGTCTTGAATTGAATTAACCTAGACTGATTGGGCTTTAGTTGGGGCACCACATACTTGAATCCCATGCATCAAAAAGTCTCTCTATTGCGCGTGGGAAGTCTTTCATGCGCAAAAAATTCTTTGGCGCATGGAATTAGTTGGCGCCTAACTTCTTTGATTTTTTTCATTTTGTTATGTCACGTAAATTTTTATATTGGCATGGATATCTGATATGGGGCATAGAAGAGTCCTTCTATAGATGAACTACTTCATTATTATTTTGAGAAGGGACTCTTTGTCGTCTAAAAATTCTTGCCGCCCAAGACTCCTTGCCGCCCTCTCATCCTTGATGCCTCTTGGGACTTTGACTATTCAAAGTTCATCTCCACACCTTCTTGCTGAATGGGTGTCTCTTTAAGGGCCATTAGATGGCCATCTTATCTGATCCAAACCCTTTAATTATGGCACCATTTATTTTTTGCATCGCAACTCTTCATAGAAAATCTACGTAGAATTAGTCTGAAGAGTCCTTCTATTTTAAGGCACCTCTTAGACTAAGTCTACATAATTTTAAATGATGCAATTTTTAGATGGGTGTGAGATATGATGATGGGGCATGAGATATTGATAAGAAAGGGCATGAGAAATTTAGTTGGCACCCCTACGTACATTATAAATAGGGGTGTGCACCAAGAGTCCGGGTGTGTGTGAAAATTATCTTTCTTTCTTACAAGAGTTTCTTTTTGTTCAATTTTTTTTCTTTCTTTTTCTTGTTTAGATCTTGTCTTTATAAGGACAAGAAGTCATCTTAAGACTAAGAGATTAGGAAGAAAAATTAAGAAGACAAAAGAAAAAGAAAGATAGATAAGGAGAGGCAAGGAAGGTGACATAAAGGCTAAAGAAGGTCTTGCCCTTTTAATTATTATTTTTATTATTAAAACTTTAATTATATAAATTAGAGGTGCTGGTGTCTCGATCAAGTCTCTGCGTAGATCAACGTTAGAGGGTGAACATGTGGGCACCTGATAAAAATCCTGACGGACTGCTACCGACGATCAGGATCAATTTAGGGTTTAGCGATAAGAGGTATGTTCTAATACTTTCTTTTATGTTACAAATGCATGTTATATGATTTAATTGCTAATGAGGTGGTCCTAGGGTTCGGGCTTGGTTTATATGATTTCATGTTTTTGCTTTGAAATCCATGCTTCCACCCTGTACACCAATCCCATCAATGCTTCCACAAGATAGTCCTATGTTTCTTTGTTGTCTACTTGGAATAGTGCATTTGCTAAATTGCTTGCTTTGATAATACGATTACAAGCATAATTTTTTGATTTTTCTATAAAATCTATCTGATTAGATAATGCAGCTGAGTTTACTTCAAAAACCTTTGATGACTTTTGTATGTCAATTGGAATTAATGTTGAGCATCCTGTTGCTCATGTGCATACTCAAAATGGCCTAGCAGAGTCATTTATTAAAAGGTTGTAGCTCATTGCTCGATCATTATTGATGAAAACTAAGTTGCCTGTATCTATTTGGGGTCATGCTATTTTACATGTTGCATCATTGATTCGAATAAGACCAACTGCTTACCACACATATTTTCCACTATAACTTATAGTTGGTCAATAATCGAACATCTCACATTTAAGGATTTTTGATTGTGCTGTGTATGTTCCAATTGCTCCACCCCAAAAATCTAAGATGAGACCTCAATGTAAACTTGGAGTTTATGTTGGTTTTGATGGTCCATCTATTATTAGATATCTTGAACCTTTGATAGGTGATGTATTCACTGCTCGATTTGTCAATTGTCAATTTGATGAAACAATATTCCCATCATTAGGGAGAGATAAAAAGGTATCAGAAGCACAACATAAGTTATCATGGAATGTACCAAACTTATCATTTCTTGATTCAAGAATGAATCAGTGTGAACTAGAAGTTCAAAGGATTCTTCATGTATAAAGTATAGCAAATAATTTATCTGATGCATTTACAGACACAAGAAGAATATTCAAATCTTATATTCCAACTGAAAATACTCCAGCTCGGATAGAAGTCCGAGCAGGACAATCGGTCCATATGGCTGTAGAACAACCTACGCCACGCTTGAAGCGTGGAAGACCACTTGGTGCAAAAGATAAAGTTCCAAGAAAAAAAAATTCAAGTAAAATGGTACATGAGGAAAATAAAATTTCTAAAGCAAGACAAACTATTGATGATATAGCTTCTATAGATAACCAAATTATTAGAAATAAAACAATTTTGGTTAAGGCTCCTGTAGCAGTCCAAGTGCAAGAAAATAATAAAATTTTAATTAGCTATACATCAAAAGATGAAATATGGGGTCGAAAGAAAATTATTGTTGATAATGTATTTGCTTATGCAATAGCATCTAGTATTGCTTGTGGTGATCATGAGCCCAAAAGCATTAACGAATGCCAACAACGGGATGATTGGAAAAAATGAAAAGAAGCAATTCAAGTAGAAATAAATTCTCTCCATAAACATAAAGTATTTGGACTTGTAGTTCAAACTCCAAAGGACATTAAATCAATTGGCTATAAATGGGTGTTCACAAGAACGCAAAATGAATTAAACAAAATCGTAAGATACAAAGCATGATTAGTTGTACAAGGTTTTTTGCAAAAACCTAGAATTGAATTTGATGAGACATATGCTCCTGTGATGGATGCCATAATTTTTAAATTTTTGATATATTTAGCAGCTAAAGAAAGGCTTGATATGCACCTTATGGATGTAGTTACAACATATTTGTATGGATCGTTAGATTGCGATGTATATATGAAAGTTTCTAAAGGATTTAAAATACCTAAAGTAAAATATTTAAATTCTCATAATATGTACTCAGTCAAATTACAACGTTCCTTGTACGAATTGAAACAATCTGGTAGAATGTGGTATAATAGACTAAGTGAATATTTATTAAAAATGAGATACTCTAATAATTTAATATGCCCATGTGTTTTTATTAAAAAAATTAATACTGAGTTTGCCATCATTGCTGTATATGTAGATGATTTGAATATCATCGAAACTCCTGAAGAAGTTCAAAAGACTGCAACTTATTTGAAAGAAGAATTTGAAATAAAAGACTTGGATAAGATAAAATATTGTCTTGGTCCTCAAATAGAATATATGTCAAGTAGAATTTTCATCTATCAATCAGCATATACTAAAAAGATTCTAAAGCATTTTTACATGGATAAAACTCATCCACTTAGTTCTCCTATGGTTGTGAGATCACTTGATTTGAAAAATGATTATTTTTGACCCAAAAAAGAGGAAGAAGAACTTCTTGGTCCTAAAGTACCATATCTAAGTGCAATCGGGATACTTATGTATCTTGCTAATTATACTCGGCCTGATATTGCCTTTGCAATAAATTTATTAGCAAGATTTAGTTCTACTCCTACTCGAAGACATTGGAGTGGCATTAAGTATATCATATGCTATCTACAGGGTACTGTTGACATGGATTTACTTTACCCATATAATTCTGAGCACCAATTATTAGGATATGCTGATGCTGGTTATTTATTAGATCCTCATAATAGCAAGTCATAGACTGGATATATTTTTACTCATTGTGACTATGCCATCTCATGGAAATCTGTAAAATAAATAATGGTTGCAACTTCATCCAACCATTCAGAGATTCTTGCGCTCCATGAGATGAGTCGTGAATGTATTTGGTTGAGAACCATGATTCAACATATTCGAGAATCATGTGGATTATCTTATATAAGAAATACCCCATGATCATATATGAAGGTAATGTTGCATATATTGCACAAGTCAAAGGGGGATTTATTAAAGGAGATAGAACTAAACATATTTTACCAAAGTTCTTCTATACTTATGAGCTTCAAAAAAAGGGTGAGATTAATGTGCAACAAATTTGCTCTTGTGAAAATTTTGCTGACTTATTTACCAAGATGCTCCTAACTATGACATTTAAGAAATTAATTTATAAAATTAGAATGTGATGGCTCAAAGACGCAAGTTGATTATGGAATTGGTTTTCAGGGGGAGTACTGTACTCTTTTTTGTTCACTTTGGTTTTGTCTCATTGGGTTTTCCAAGTAAGGTTTTAATGAGGTAGTATGTCCTAATCAATTCAAGAGAATGTTGTACTCCTTTTCCTTAGCTAAGTTTTTTTTTTCATAGGATTTTTCTCAGCAAAGTTTAATAAGGCACGTTCTTCGTGAAGGGGTCATCCAAGGGAGAGTATTATAAATGGCAATTGAAGCCTATATGGATGATTCCCTAAGAATTATGGAATGAGAAATATTATTTTCTTTTATAAATGATTGAGATATATTATTTTCTTTTGTAAATGAATGAGAGATATTGTTTCCTTTGTAATTTGGATTGAAAAGCTTATAAAAGGGCTTGAAAATAGAATAAGAATATGTGATTATCTTGTGAAAGAATTTCTTCTCTCTCTCTCTCTCTCTCATTCTCTCATTGTGTCTCTCTGGTCTTTTCATTATATATTATATTATTATATAATAGTTTTGATCTTTATCATATTATGATTGTATTTTTGTAAAACAGTTTGGAGATCTGTACTATTTATAGGAGATCCCACTCTAGACTTTTCTGGTATTGCTCAAATAAGCACAAAATCATTTTACTAGCATTAATTTTGATTTTTCTTCTTACATTCCCTCTTACATGCATCAAGGAACAACGATGTCTACATATAGTTTTTAATACATCTTAGAACCGACCATGGTTGATGTGGTAGATCGACCAATAAGAGCTCACCATGAAGTCTTCCATCAACTAGCCAAAGCCTGCCATGTGGCTAACCCAGAGGCATGGGGAGAGTCCTTTCAATTTCAAACTCTCCTCCAAGCTGGCAATACCTTGGCCACAATTGCTAATTGTTTCCATAATTATGTGACGAATAAGCGAGATGCACAGACCATAATGCATGGGCAAAACGACATGTTCTTCTGAATGTGCGATCGATTACCAAAATGATCGATCCACATGCTTGGAATCCTTAATGATGGGCATCAATCCTCACCTATATAAACTATTTTTGGTGGATTCTCTAGGTAAGTGCTCTCAAGTCCTTTTATACCATTGTATTGCCATTCTGCTACTCTCACAATACCTCCACTATTCCCTGAGAGTCCATCTTAGTCATTGAAGGGTTCCTCGCTGAGCACTCTTCGATAAGAGGACTTCTCTATCTTTGCTGTTTTATGTTAGATCTATTATTGGAGTGAAGGTTCAAGCATGGTCTCTTCCACCCAACATCACTACTAGAGTCACTAGCTTCAAAGTCATTGCTACCTGAACATAGTGGCCACTACGTCAACAATTTGATGATAGATCTTTGATGATACATCATGATCTTTAGCCAACCTTTACAATCGAAGCAGCTGATAGTCCAAGCTTTTTAGTAGCTCAACTAGTTTGGCACTATGGTTAGGCTGATTCCTAGTGGCAATAGATTGGCACTAGAGGAAGGTTTGTGTTGATCCACGGATTGATTTTGATAAGTACAAAACTATTGAGTATGATACTAATAAATGTATATTTTTGGAGGAATTAATTTGTTTTATAAGAAGCTTAATGAGTTTGAACATTTAAAGAAGCATGGAGAAGCTTAAAAGAATAAATCCTAAAGTTGAAAAAGTATTTAAAGTATTTTGAAAGTAAAAGAGGATGATTGGATAAAGATGCATCATGAAAAATCAAGTGAAGAAGGCTTAGAGTTGACTCTTGGAGGTTTCAAGTTGACTCTAGCACGTTGGCATCAAATGACATAAATCTTGAGTTGACTTTCGAATAGCTTAAGTCGACTCTCTCAAAAAAGATAGAAAACATATTTTCTGAGTGCAGTCTTTGAGATGACTCCTAAAGATCTTGAGTTAGACTCTACATCTACTTGAGTCAACTCAAGATCTGCTCGAGTCGACTCTACCTCTAATAGCTAATTTTTTAGAAGCTGTAGATTTGCACAAAAGCCCTCTAATAGCTAGTTTTCAGTCTCCAAATAGCTAATAATGGCTAATTTGGCTTTTATAATGGATTTAAAGACTTCCAAACTCAAAGAAGAAAAAAAGAGAGGTGTGGATCTAAGAGGGAAGAAAAGAATAAAATTAATTTCTTGGTGAGAACATTGAATATCTTTGAACAAGTCAAAATAAGAGGAATCAAGTGCAGTTAATTGAGGGTGCTTTCAAAAGAACATCCTCAACAATCAAAAGAAAGCTTCTTATTCATTCAAGTGAAGAAGTTTAAGTTTTGAAAATCAACCATCATTGACTTCATTGCACTTTAATGAATTTTATCTTTCTTATGCTCTTAATTATTTTTTATAATTTCTATTATATCTTGTATCTTACAAGTTTTTTTAAGGTGAAAGAAACTTGGGTTAAGTCCATCCAAAGCCCAGAATTAGACTTTATATGGTTTTGGTTGATGAGTTAAGAAAATCAATTGAGTTTGATTATTAGCGTGGAAAACAATTGTGTGAGGATTTGGTTGGTGATCCTAGAAAATCAATTGGATTTGATTGTTAGTCCAAAAAATAATTGTGTATGGTTTTGGTTGGTGATCATGAAAATCCAACTAGATTTGATTGTAAGCTCAGCTAAAACAATTACACTATAATCGGGATGATTATAGTAGAATTTTTAGGTAGATCTTAGAAAGTGGACGTAAGTACGGAGTTGCACTGTGTTAAGAAAAATGCCTCAGAATCGACCCATAAGAAGCCCATATGAAAAATAGCCCATAAAAGGGGCTAGACTGTAGTTGGGAATGGCCCAGCAACTAGGTGTGGTCTAGCTAGCCATGCGGCCCAGCCAAGCATGTGGCTTAGTAGACCAGTGCGGATGCATGCAGTAGGCCTAGGTGCCCATGTGGCCCAGCATGTGAATGCATGTGTAGCCCGTGCGCAAGTATGTCCTAGACCATGTGGCACATGGTGGTTCACCGCCATGTGGCATATCCACGCGGTCCACGCTTAGCTCATGGACCCTTAAGGGTTCATGGCTAAATAATGCTGCTCATGGTGTTAGAACCTGGTATCGCTTTGATACCATGTTGCAAAAACCCCTGATCTTTAGCATGGATCTGAAGAGACCTTTGACATTCTCTAAGAAAAGCAGACCACCGATCCACCACCTGGATCTGTGATGGGATGCCCGATGGAAATCGTGTAGGATTCTAGGTATGCTTTTCAAAATTTTTTTGAAATAAATATGCAGCAAAAGTTAAAATTAATCTAATATTAATTTAAGGCATGCTATGATCAGATCATATAACCCAACATAGGGATCTAGACATGCTGATATATAATTAAAAAATTTAGTGCATTCGATCAGCAAATTAGATTTCCTGATTGATTTATGTTTAGAACATAATACCTGTGCATGGGTAGATGATCTCCGCAATTTGATATCATAGAAAGAAGCCCTCGCATCGCACTATAGCCGCACAATCATCCGACCTTTATGGGGAGTCCACATGGAGCTTCTGGTCCCGACCAGCTCCATTGGAGTGCTAGCTTCTCATCGGGACCTTTGATGGCTAATCTCCATCGATCCAATTGACCACCTTCTTTCCAATCTCCGAGATGCTCCAGCAAATTAAAGGATGTACTTTGGAGGATGATGAGGTGTGTGTCAAGTTTGGTGTTAATCGGACACTCATAGTGCTCAATCTCTCCACTCGAACCCTGAGTCCCAACTTTAGGGTTTTGCACACCCAAAAACCCTGATGCTCGAAAAAGCCCTCACGCACTTTCTCTTTGGAATTTTTTCATGAAACAAATCTTCACGGATTGAGGGAATCTCCCTCTACCATACATCCACTCTCAAAATACCTTTCAAATGGGTGACCAAAGATAAGAATAAAAAAGAAGTGGCACTTGTGGAATTTTGCTAGAGGAAAATCTTTCTCTCGGTTTGACTTTTCTCTCGCCCAAAAGATAGCACCCCACCTAGGTATTCTCTCCCCAAAAATTCCTTCTCTCCCTCATGCATGCACACCAAAAAAATTCGCATTTTATTGGCATGATTTCAATGGAAAATGTGTGTGAGATAGGATAAGGGAGAGGTTAGGAGGTTTTAACTAATCCTACTTGAATTCAAAATTCAAGTGGAAGCTTATCCCCTTCCAACGCCAATCCTAGGAATTTGACATGCAGAAGGATTCTCCTTCTACGTGTCCACACTAAATTTTCTCCAAAAATTCATGTGACAAAGCCAAGAAGGTGTGGGCAATGGATAAGATAGGGATTAGTTTCAACTGCTAACCTTCTAAGTTGAATTCAAAATTCTACTAAGTTTGAACCGATCCAACCCTTGGACCAGGTCAAAGGCAGATAGAAGAGGGGCACACAAACGCTTCTGGGCATGGGAAACTCTCATGCAAATTCTAAATTTATGTGAAAAAAAATTAGTCAAAGGCAAGGTGGTGCAGGGAGAATTTGAAGTTTGAATTTTAAACCAACTTTGAATTAGTCCAAATTGGTTTCATCCAAAATAATTTATCTTGACTAATTAAATCAGGATAAATCCAATCAGATTAGGCTTAATCCAACCTAATTAATTTCTAATCAAATTAGAAATTAATCGAATCCAACTCCTGATCAAATTAGGGTCTAATCTTCCATAGCGATTAGGTCATCTCATGACCTAATTGGGTCAAATCCAATCAAATCAAATTCAATTAGATTTGATCAAATCCACATCACTTAATCAAATTGAGCTAATCAACAATCTAATTGCTAATTAATCCTCCAATAATATCAAAGTTCTAGTCTAGTGGGACCCACGAAGATAGAGTCCTAGTCTAGTGGGACTTTAGGTCATAGAGTTCTAGTCCAGTAGGACTTTTGACCATAGAGTTCCAAACCATTGGGACTCTTATCAGCAATTAGATCAGATAGAAACTCCTATTATATGAGACCCCATAGGTTTGAACCTTAAGCTAGTAGCAAAGAAACTAATTTTTTATACCAGTAGATGTGACCATCTAGTAATGGTACCCGACGTCTGGATAGATCAAATTATCACATCTCAACATCCATGAATCTACGATATATGGTTATCATATAATTCATCCTCTTAACCTCAATGCTTAAAGGATAATCTAAGATTTACTGTTAATCCTAAAAATTATTCATATTATATTTCAAAATTCAGTGTCCATTGAATGGACCACCTTGGTCGAGATTTTGCTAAATTAAAATATAGTGATACACTTGCTTCAATACTTGGAGAGATCAATCCCATCTTGACTCACGCACCGACTAAACAAGTATTTGACTGCACCTAGTAATCTTCTATCACTGAATTAAAAATTTAGGTAGTTCGATACCAAAGTATAATGAGTTACTTACAAGTTATTGTGGTGATCTCAAGTCTATGGGATACTTATACCCATATCCTTCACGAGCAACTCTTGGTAGTAGAGAGCTCCACAGTTGGATCACATTCAGTAAAATGTATGCCTACACTTCACCTACATGCTATACCAGTATTTTCATACTCTTTAGTTAAGAGGACAACCAATGAATATGGCATGCAATGACCTACACTCGATAATATTATCATCCTTGGTAACAACGTATCATTTGGTTGCGAGTAGGTTTAAGAACTAAACAACAAATCGTCCTTTGTCGAGTCTAAATAGTCCTAAGGATTTCATCACAGATGAGTTCGTTATAGAAAGATGCACAAAGTAATGAATTTATCAGAATAATAATTTTATTTATTTATAATTCAAATGTAATATAACAATCAGCTCAATCGTATACAACCTAGATGATTGGCTTTAGGATACAATACCCAACAAACTCCCACTTAGACTAAAGCCAATTAGAATAGTATTGAATACCCATCTTTCATTTATAATTTTCGAACTTGTTGATTCTAACGGCTTTAGTTAATGGGCCGGCCATGTTCTCCTTTTCGTTGATCTTTTGAAGGTCCATGTCATCTCATTTCACGATCTCTCATATAAGGTGGTAGCAATGTAGAATATGCTTGGTACATTGATGCACCTTCGGCTTCTTTACTTAAGCTATGGCTCCAGTGCTATCATAGTAAAGCAGAATCAAACCATCCAAGGAGGGTGCTATTCTCAACTCGTCAATGAACTTTTGCAGCCACACAGCTTTTTTTGTAGCATCGGATGCTGCGACATACTCCATCTCGTATACAAAATTGACCATAGTATGCTACTTGAAACTTTTCTAGCAGACCGCTCCACTGTTCAAGATAAACACATAACCTAACACACTCTTACTATCATCATGATCTGACTAAAAATTGAAATCAGTATATCCCATAAGTTTCAAGTCAGCATCTCGATAGATGAGCCACTAGTCTTTAGTATTTCTCAAATACTTTAGGATTGTCTTTACAACTTTTCAGTGATTCTCACCTAGATCAAACTGGTATCTACTCACTACCCCTAGTAAGTATGCCACGTCTGGTCTTGTACACATCATGGTATATATAATAGAATCCACTGTCAAAGTATATGGTATTCTACTCATATGCTCTCTCTCTTGAGGAGTTATCGGATAATCCTACTTCGAGAGTGAAATTTCATGGCCTATCGAAGGATAGCCCACTTTGGAATTCACCATGCTGAACTGTTTTACTATAGTATCGATGTACATAGATTGGGATAATCCAAGTAATTTTTTAGATCTATCTCTTAGATTTTCATCCCTAGAATGTAGGAAGCTTCTCTCAAGTCTTTCATGAAGAATTGAAATGACAGCCAAATCCTTATTTCCTGTAATATAGGGATGTCATTCTCGATTAAGAGAATATCATCCACATATAGTACAAGAAATACTACTATAAAATTGTTAGCCCATTTATACACACAGAGTTCTTCTCCATTCTTAACAAAGCCATACATTCTGATCATCTTATCAAAATACATGTTCCAACTTTGAGATGCCTGCTTCAATCCATAGATGGATCTTTGAAGCTTGCACACCTTAGACTTGTTTGTAGATGTGAATCCCTTAGACTATATCATATACAACTCTTCTTCTAGCTTTCCATTTAGAAAAGCTGTCTTTACATTCATCTGTCAGATCTCATAGTTCAGATGTATTGCTATCGCAAGCATAATCCGAATGGACTTGAGCATTGCCATCGAAAAAAAATGTTTTATCATAGTCAATACCATAATGCTAATGATATTTTTTGGCAACTAGATGAGTTTTATAGGTCTCCACCTTTCCATCTGCATCCTATTTTTTTTAAAAATCTATTTACATTCAATGGATTTTACTTCTTCAGGTGGATCAACCAGTATCCATACACTATTGACCTTCATGAATTTCATTTCGGACTTCATGACTTCCAGCCATTTATTAGAGTCAGATCTCTGCATGGCGTCCATATAGGTAATTGGATCCTCATTGTTCTCATTGAGCTCAACAGGATCACCATCCTAGACTAAGAAACCATAGTATTTATTTGGCTGATGCGATACTCTACCGGATCTCCTCAAGGATGACTCTACAATGGGCTTTGAGCTTGATCTTATCAAATCCAATTCCGTAGGTTCACTAGAATGTGTCGGTTCTTCCACCTATCAAACTTCATCAAGCTTAACATTAGAGGCAGCTATTTCTTTCCTAAGAAATTTCTTTTTCGAAAAGACTATCCTTTTGCTGATGAACACCTTTGGCTCTTCAATAAGGTAGAAGTAATATTTTTTTAGTTTTCTTGGGGTACCCTATAAACAAGCATTTATCGGACCTAGGTCTAAGTTTTTTTGCCTATAAATATTTTACATAAGTGGGACAACCCCAAACCCTAAGTGAGAGAGCATCGACTTACACCCAGTCCATATCTCATATGGAGTTTTTACAACAGACTTGCTCAAAATATTATTCAAAATATAACAAGCAGTCTCAAGTGCACAACCCCAAAAACAAATTGACAGACTCGCTAGCCCCATCATGGAGTGAACTATATCTAACAGGATCCCGATTCCTCCTTTCAGACACACCATTATGCAGTGGTGTTTCAGGATGGATCCATTGTAAGAGAATCTCATTCTCTTCTAGATATGTCAAAAACTCATTGAAAATGTATTCACCTTCTCGATCTAACCGAAGAGTTTTAATACTCTTTTTGAGTTATTTTTCTATCTCAATTCGATATCATTAAAAAAATATTTTTCTATTTTATTTCGATATCGTTTGAATATTTCAAATGAATCAGATTTACTCTTCATAAGGTAGACGTACCCATACCTAGATAGATCATCAGTAAATGTAATGAAGTAGTAGTATCCATCTCTAGCACATATATTCATAGGTCCATATACATCACTATGTATTAGACCCAAAAGATCGATGGTCTGTTCACCCTTTCCAATAAAAGATGATTTGGTCATATTACCAAGAAGACAGAACTCACAAGTAGTCAATAATTTATAATCATCGATGTCAAGGATACGCTCTTTGACTAATTTATTAATCCTATTTTTATTTATATGATCGAGTCGATAGTGCCAAAGATAGGCATCGATGACATTATCTAGTTTCGAACATTTGTTTGATATATACATTATACTAATAGACTATGATAAAACATAAATACCATTTCTTAATTATCCTTGTATTATTATAACATCATTTATAATGATATCATAATAATTTTTTTTATCGATAAATAATAATCATCTTGGGCCAAAAGTCCAATAGATATTATGCTCATCATAAAGGATGGACAATAATGATAGTCACTTAAAATGATATTATGTATTTTGAAAATAAGCTCAAGAGTTTCTAATGCTAAGATTGGAATATTCCTTCCATCCTCAACATTTAGAAATCTATCATCATCCTTAAACTTTCTACCAATTTGAAATTCGTGCAACGAATTCCATATGTGAACTGGACTCCTAGTATCTAATATCCAGGTAGATTTATCATAAATAAAAAGATTGCAAGGTATTATCATATAACAATCTTGTCAAACAACTCCTTGCTGATTTCATCTATTCAGCCTATTATGGTCCAGAGGATAATTTTTCTTTGGGTCTGCCTGATTAGGATCAATATTAGACTTCCTGAAATCAGGTTCTATACGCTTGTCACTGTCCAATAGTGAATGGAGTAGACTTACACTAGCCATTCTATTTATCTAAAAGAAAAATATAAGACTATATTAGTACTCAAATTATTTAATCTTAAAGACCTAGACTTTAGTCTAAAGATTCTTCTACTATTTTTATGAATTGGTAGCCTCTACTTCCAATTCAAGAAATTATATTAACTCCTTAGTGGGTACTGGAATCCACATAGACTACAAACGGGCATGAGGAAAGCTCTGGCCAATCCGTGTACATCTATAGATAGGTTTACAACTAATTATTTCTCCAAATAATTTTTAATAATTTAATTTTATCCTAGAAGCTAATTTAGTAGGCTATGGCCTCCATTGAAAAGGTTTGGTTTGGTCCAACCATTAACATGATTGAGTTCGGTGCATTAAATGAATGAAGATTAGGCCCAAGAAAAGCTTTGGCCAACATGATCGCCATTCAGAGAGAGCAACCTAATCATCATTTGATGGACAGCAATTTCAATATCCAAATTAACATCAGGTGTAAGGCACTTTCAATATCCAACTAGAAAATTGGACTCATTATCATTCACCTTAATGGGAGGTTATGGCTTTGTTATCCCCATAACTTTATCATTTTTAAGGACCTCATTATTTAGAGAATTTAAGTTACATGTAATTTTAGGATAGAAAAAATATAGACTAATTACTCCCACTGACTTTGCCAAGTCAAATCCTCCTATTGACTTCACCAAGTCAATAGATGAGGACTATGATCAATTTCGGTCCATAGGCACCTAATTCAGTCTTACTAATTAAAATTAGTCAAACTAATTTCTAGTGACATGGATCAGCTCGAATCACTAAGAAATCTAATCAAATCTTAATCGACCATATTGATCGATAAGTGAGATCAATGAAGGGATATGCTATTAACTCATCAAAGATCGAATCAGTGAGAGTAGCTTCCAATTAAAAATCACTGATCTAGATTGCCAAACTTACCCTAGACACCAACTGGTTAATTAGGTTCAATCTAATCAACCTGGTAATTTTGGGCTAGACTACTTAGCCATGAATGAAGTCCATCTTGATCCTTGTTAAAGATATGGACTAGTCCAACTACAACTATTAAAGTTGAATCTAAAGTATCCTTGATCTAATCTAATTTAACATTTAGTTAGATTTGATCAATTACTCTAGTTAAGTTCATTCTTTAACTAACCTTAGGTCTAACCCAATTAATGGACCTAATTCATCTAACGCTTTAACCCACAGTTTTATACTTTTATCTTGAGATCTTTAATTCACAATTCTAGATCCTACAAGACAATACTTAATTCTTTTAATTAAGTTTTGGATTGATGGATTAGGGCTCAATGTTTCAAAAATAATTTTTAAATTTTGAAAGATTTTTTCTATTTTTTATTCATCAAATGGATTGACTCATTTCACAAATGGATTAACTCATTTCATAAACAACAATCCTATTGCTTATTTCATAATAGAAAATAAAGCATAATAAAAATTAAATCATGAATCAAGTTTTATATCTAATCTAACATATTCATGTTTAATTTTTTAATCAAAATTATTTTAATAATAAAAATACTTTTACTATTTCTTTTAATGAATGAGTTCATGGTGGCATCCCTACCACCATAAGGGATCCCCACTGAATGAGAGGAGATGGCCTTTAAACCATACATATCCCTTATGATTGGATGGCTTGGTGGCTCATTCATCCTCAATTACTAAGTTATCTAGATCAAAACATATCATATATGCTAACATTAAATTTTTCTAATCAATATACAAATATGTTAAGCAATCCTTGTTTTGATACCATTGATGGAAATCATGCAGGATTCTAGGCATGCTTTTCAAAACTTTTTTGAAATAAATATGTAGCAAAAGCTAAAATTAATCTAATATTAATTTAAGATATGCTATGATTAGATAATATAATGCTACATAGGGATCTAGACATGCTGATATGTAATTAAAAAAATTTATTGCATTCGATCAGCAAATCAAATTTGCCAGCCAATTTGTGTTCCGAACACAATACCTATGCGCAAGTAGATGATCTCTATAATCTAATATTGTAGGAAGAAGCCCTCACATTATGCTACAACTGCATAATCATTTAGCCTCTATGGTGAGTCTACAAAGAGCTCCTAGTCCTGACCAGCTCCACTAGAGTGCTAGCTCCTCATCGGGGCCTTCGATGGCTGATCTTGGTCGATCTGATTGACCAACTTCTTTTCGATCTTTTAGATACTCTAGAAAATCATAAGATATACTTCGAAGGATGATGAGGTGGTGTGTCAGGTTTGATGGTGATCGAGAACTCACAGTGCTCAATCATTCCATCCGAACCCTGAGTCCCAACTCTAGGGTTTTGTACACCTAAAAACCCTGATGCCCGAAAAAGCCCTCATGCTTGTTCTCTTTGGGATTTTTTTGTGAAACAAATTTTCACAAATTGAGGGACTCTCCATTTACTGTACACCCACTCTTAAAATACCTTTCAAATGGGTGACCAAAGATAAGAAAAAAATAGAAGTGGCATGTGTGGAAAGTTTGCTGCAGGAAAACTTTTCTCTCAGTTTGACTTTTCTCTTGCCTAAAAGATAGCGCCCCACCTAGATATTCTCTTCCCAAAAATTCCTTCTCTCCCTCACACATGCACACAAAAGAAATTGACATTTTATTGGCATGATTTCAATGGAAAATGTGCATGAGATAGGATAAGGGAGAGGTTAGGAGGTTTTAACTAATCCTACTTGAATTCAAAATTCAAGTGGAAGCTTATCCCCTTCCAATGCGAACCCCAGGAATTTGACATGAAGAAGGACTCTCCTTCTATGTGTCCACACTAAATTTTCTCCAAAAATTCATGTGACAAAGCCAAGAAGGTGTGGGGAATGGATAAGAGAGGGATTAGTTTCAACCACTAACCTTCTAAGTTAAATTCAAAATTCAACTAAGTTTGAATTGGTCCAACCCTTGGACCAGGTCAAAGGAAAATAGAAGAGGGGTGCACAAACACTTATGGGAATGGGAAACTCTCACACAAATTATGAATTTGTGTGGAAAAAAATGAGTCAAAAGCAAGGTGGTGCAGGGAGAATTTGAACTTTGAATGTTAAACCAACTTTGAATTAGTCCAAATTGGTTTCATCCAAAGCAATTTATCTTGATCAATTAAACCAGGATAAATCCAATCAGATTAGGCTTAACCTAATTTAATTAATTTTTAATTAAATTAAAAATTAATTAAGTCCAACTTCTAGTCAAATCAAGATTCAATCTTTCATAGCGATTAGGTCATGAAGATCAGGATTCAATCTTTCATAGCGATTAGGTCATTTCATGACCTAATCGAGTAAAACCCAATCGAATCAAATTCAATCAGATTTGATCAAATCCTTATCGCTTAATTAAATTGAGCTAATCTATAATCTAATTACTAATTAATCCTCTAATAATATTAGTCCTAGTCTAGTGGGACCCATGAAGATAAAGTCTTAGTCTAGTGGGACTCTAAGTCATAGAGTTCTAGTCCAGTGAAACTTTTGATCATAGAGTTCTAGACTATTGGGATTCTTGATCAGCCATCAGATCAAGTAGAAACTCTTATTGTGTGTGACTCCATAGGTTTGAACCCTAAATCTATAGCACAGAAACTAATTTTCTATACCAATCGATGTGACCATCTAATAATGATACCAAACATCTGGATAGATTAAATAGTCGCATTGCAACATCTATGAACTAGTGGCATATGGTTATCATATAATTCATCCTCTTAACCTCAATACTCAAAGGATGATCTAGGATTTTCTGTCAATTCTAAAAATCATCCATATTGTATTTCAAAATTTAATGTCCATCGAATGAACCACCTCGACCGAGGTTTTGCTAAATTGAAATACAGTGATACACTTGCTCTAACACTTGGAGGGGTCAATTCCATCTTGACTCATACACCAACTAAACAAGCACTTGATTGCACCTAGTAACCTTCCATCACTGAATTAGAAATTCAGATAGTTTCGTACAAAGTACAGTGAATTACTTGCAAGTCACCATAGTGATCTCAGCTCTAAGGGATACTTATATCCATATCCTTCGCGAGCAACTCTTGGCAGCAGAGAGCTCCATAGTTGGATCATGTTCAGTGAAATATATCCTTATACTTCACCTGCATGCGATACCAGTATCTTCATACTTCTTGGTTAAGAGGATGACTAATGAATATGGCAGGCAATGACCTACACTCGATAATGTTGTCGTTCTTGGTAACAATGTATCATTTGATCATGAACAAGTTTAAGGACTAAATGATAAATCCTTTTTTGTCAAGTCTAAATAGTCCTAAAGACTTCATCACTGATGAGTTCATTATAAGAAGATGCATAAAGTGATGAAATTATCAAAATAATAATTTTATTCATTTATAATTCAAGTATAATGTATCATTCAGCTCAACCATTTACAACCTAGATGATTGGCTTTGGGATACAATATCTAATAGTGCCTCCATCCTAGGGCTTGAGGGAGGTGCTCCCCCTCTCTAGGGCTTCTTCAAGAATCCTAGGGTGGCAACACTAAAGAGAAGATAAAAGTGAAACTGAGGGAGAAAAGATATTTATTCCTTTATACTATGAAATTCTAATACAATCTATGTATTTATACATAGCCACTAGGCCTAATCAAAAACTCCTCTAGTTAACCCAATACTTAAAAGCACTCACTGAGCCCATGTACACCCATGTCTTCCATGATCTTATCCTCTAGATCTAAACTCGATCCATATATGGGTTAGCCCCCTTAAGGCCTCTTAAACTAGGCCTTAAGAACCTTAGGATAAAGCCCTATCCTAGACCCAAACAGAACTCCCGTATGTTTCTGCCTACAAAAATTGAGATGTCTCTAGCTGAGATTGAGATGTCTTGCCTGCATTCGAGACATCTTATCTTCAAACTAAGATATCTCTAATTACATGTCAGCCTGACACTCCCAAAATACTGCTTTCTGTCTGGATTTCTTCTGAGACCGAGTCATCTCAAGTTGAAATTGAGATGTCTCGCTTAGCACCAAGTCATCTTATCTCAAAATCAAGATGACTCCTCTACTATTCAAGCTGATTTTCTTAGGTGGCTCACTCCCATCTTTTCATGATTTTTCTTTTCATGTTTTCAAGATTTGGGAGCACCACACCAATCCTTACATTCTCCATCTTAATGCACCCAAGTCTTGGCATACCAGGTAATGTCCTCCTACATGATCCTACTATCGTTGTGCACCTTGATAGCCTCTTGTGCAAACATCGTCTCCGCTAATTCTCTTCAGCTATTGTGCATTCTTGGAGACCTTTGGGATGACCATCTCCACCACTGAAGATCTTAGCTTGCTCCTTGGCACCATTCTAAAGTTGTAAGATCCCTTCTGCTTAGTAGTTACATCATTTTTTTTGAACTTTTCTGGAGAACCTGTAGCATTCTGGTAATAACACATGCTGCACCATCTGATACAATCTCATCAGAGCTATACCTATCCACCTACATATGTCACTCCACTTGAAACTATACATCACCGATGCTGATGCTAGGATATCGATCCTCTTGCATCCATTCACTTTGAACTCATGCCAAATTTTTTCTCCACCTATGAAGCCACCTCTCTGATGCTCCACCTGAACTTGAAGTACATTTGATGTCATAGAAGATTTTGATTCTATTATCAAGTCACCCGAGGCCAACCACTCAATGTTGTATTGCTGGGCCAGTTGGATCTTAGTACCTCTCTGAAATCGATTATTGGAGGTAAGAAGAACAAAGTAGATGGCCAGCACCTAGGGCTTAAAGTTGGAACCAGAAAGAGAAGAGTAGAGAGTTTTAGGAAGAAAAGCTTAAATATATTCCATTCTATTGTAAAGATACAATACCTGAGTTTATATATCCTAGAATTTCTGCTATACTACATAAATCCTAATAAACCCAAATCCTAGTTGAAAAACTCTCCTAGGCTAACCCAATACATGAAAGTACTCACCGAGCCCATGTATATATGTCTCACATGCTCTCATCCCCCTGGATTTGAATGCAATCCATACATGAGTTAGCCCCCTTAAGACCTTATTGGTCTAGGCCTTAGGATCCTAGGATAAAAGTCTATCCTAGACCCAAACAGAAAATTCCATATGTTCTATACGCCACCATCGAGCTGGCTTTGTCAGGAGCCAAGTTGGCTCGGATGCATCTGGCCCGAACCCTATCCTCTGTCTACCTGAGATAGTTAGCTTGACTATGCCCTGAGCAGGCTCGATCTTAGTCTGAGCCAGCTTAATTGCATATCCGAGCCAGCTAGCCTATGTGTCAGCCCCTTGTCTTGGCTAATTCTTCTCCCGACTTTAGTCCCTTTGCTCCATCTTGTGTCCTAAGTCTCCAAAGCACCTACCAAGCCCTTCAAGGTTCTCACACTTGAACCTCGAGTCCGTGTAAGGCTACACACTGTCTTAACCTAGGATAACTCTTGTCCTAGCCTTAGGACTCACACCTGTCCTAGTCTCCTAGAGCCAACACCCTGGCTCCTCCTACGGCCTTCCAAGGCTTGGGAGCACCACATCAAATTGTACAATCTTTATCTTGGTGCACCCAAGCCTTGGCACACCTAGCAATATTTTCTTCCATGAACCCATTGTCAATGAACGTCCTGATAGCTACTTGTGCATACCTTGCCACCATCATTCTTCTTCAGCTACTGAGCTTCTTTTGAGGCCTTTGGGATGATCACTCTTTACTGTTGAAGATCTTGGCTTGCTTCTATACACCATCCTTGGAGTTGTAAGCATCCTTCTGCTTGGCAATCGCATCAACTATCCTAGACTTTTCTGAAGAATTTACAGCAATCTTATACCGGTGCCTGCTGTATATCCTGACATGATCTCCTCAGAACTTTGCCTATCCTTCTGCACGTGCTGCTCCACCTGAAGCTATGCATTTCCGACATTGGTACTAGGATATTGGTCCTTCTGTACTTCTCTGCTTTGAACTTGTGTCACATCTCTCTCCATCTATAAAGCCACCTCTATCCGGTGCTCCACCTAAAATCAAAGTTTCCATGATGCCGCATAAGCCAATTCTATAATTGAGTCTTTCGAGGATAACCACTCAATGCTACACTGCTGAGCCTATCGTTGCACCTCGGACACCATCGCTATCCCTTCGGATCCTCCGCACTCTGCACATCTATCCAAAATCATCTTAGATAGATCGCATCCTACGGACTCCTTCGAGACCATCAAGAGCTCATCCGACTCTTCACTTGCAGTGACTAAATCGATGGAATCCAAGTTTTCTCTTCCCTTGTACTTCTTCTAAAGCAGACATTCTCTCTTAAAGTGCCCTGCTTCACCACACTTAAAGCATCTCTTGGACCCCTTGCTGCCCCTTCGCTGACCTTTCTTCTTTCCTTGCTTGGGCTTTATTAAAACCATGAGACCCTCCAAAAAGACCTTCCTCTTCATCATCCATTTTCATTGCTTATTGGACCTTAGCAATGATACGATCTCCTTATACACTAGCGTCTGCTTACCATACAGCAACATCATCACCAACAGATCGAAGCTCCTGGATAGCGAACATAGAAACAATAAACTTTTATCCTCCTCTTTGAGATCCACCCCAATGTTGAGTAAATCCATGCTCATCCGATCGAACCACTGAATATGACCCGCAAACTTTTATCCTCTTACATCTGAAGGCTATACAATTGCTTTTTCAGCACCAACTTGTTGCACATGTTCTTCCTCATGTATAATTGGCATAACCTCAATCATAAATCCTTGGGTGTCTTCTCCTTCAACATGCCATATAGTACCTCATCTGCTAAATAAGCCCTAATTATGGCACATGCCCTTTTCTACAAGGATCCAAGGACATCCACTCCTTGTCTGTCATCTTCTCTAGCCTATCTTCTAAGGTTGAATCCAATCTCATCTGAACTAGCAGATCCTCCACCCTAACCTTCCATATCGTGAAACTTTCTTTTTCATCAAACTTCTCAAATTCTACCTTCAACCCATTGTTCTTCATGATCGTACGAATCAAAAATAGCAAATAGGTGGATTAAAAAAAACTTTTTTATTACTTCAAGGATTGATTTTGATGATTATAAAATATTTAAGAAATTACTAATGATTTTGGCTTGAAAAAAGATTTATAATATTTTAGGGATAAAATCATAATTTTATAAAGTTATGTTTTGGAAGCCTTAACAACAAGCCTAGAAGATTTTTGATCTATTGGAAACAGTTTTATAAGTTTTGGATGTATAATTTGGAAGAAAATCAAGAAGAAAGATGACGAGGGACAAAATCATAAATTTTACTAAGTTAAAGAAAATCTATTTTCAAAGTCTTAAGAATAAGTCTAGAAGATTTTTGATCTATTGGTGGTAGTTTCATGAATTTTGGATGCATATTTTGGGAGAAAATCAATTTTGAAGAAAAGGGTCGACTACTAAATCTTTTCTTACTGAAATGAGCTAATTTGCATGCTGTTCCTATGCTAGGGGTCGACTCCAGGGTCGATCTCTGCTATTTCGAAGGCTAAAAATATAGAAAATGAGTTTTTCGAATTTCTATCTCAGAGGTCGTCCCTCTTGCGATGGAAAAACTCCATAATGGCTATTTTTTGGCCGCATTTAATGTACATTTAAAGCCCTCCAATAGCTCTAATCCTATCCAAATTTCTCTCTAACACTTATTGAAGATATAAAAGCTCAAAAAAGAGGAAAGAAAAGAAAAGATTCAAGCATTCATTTCAGTTCTAAGCAAAAAGCCCTCTCTAAGCAAAGAAGCTTTCATTTCAAGCTCACCAACCCCTCAAATGGTCATTCAAGTCTTCAATAACTTTGAGAAAAAATAGAAAAGCTTCTTCCTTTGTTGTATAAAGAGTTTTTAATATTTTATTTTCTCATTAAAAGGGCTAACTTTGTATTTCATTATTGTTAACACTCATACTCTATTTTATTATTTTGATTTAAGTTTTAGGAATTCCAAAACTTGGGAAGGTTGATCTGAATCTTGAATCAGATTATATTGGATGGGCTTGTATCTAAAAAATAAATGTTCTAGGTTGAAATAGCTAGGATTGGAGGTACTGACATTGTATTCTTGTTGAATATGTTTAGTGGAGTTAAATTCCTAAGTAGGAGCTTAGGAAGTGGATGTAGGTGCAAGATTGGCACCGAACCACTATAAATCTTGCTTATTTGTGGTGTGCTTGCTCTCTCTCCATCTTTATTTTATTAAATACTTGCTCTCTTACTATTTATCTTTTCATCCCACTTAAATCACTTATCACACACAACTTGCATATCATCACATTATCTTTGTTATTCTAATTTAGCTTTAAAATTTTAAAAACTCAATTCATCCCCTCTCTTGGGTTGCATAGCAGGACAACAAGTGGTGTCAGAGTAGATGCTCTATTATTAATGGTTGACCTAACCATCAAGAGCCAAAGATCTTAGCAATTCAAAATAAAATCTTTTTTTAATAATGAACATTTTATAGATAGACTCCCATTATTTGATGGATCAAATTATACTTATTAAAATTCTAGGATAAAAATATTTATTCAAGCACATGATTATAATTTATGAAAAATTATAATCAATGGCCTACACAAATCCAATGCATCAATTCATGATAAAGAAATGATTCAAATGAATGCTAAAGCAATGAATTTACTTTAGTGTTCATTAGACATAAATATTTTTAATGCTATTTCTTCATGTAATTCAGCAAATCAAATATGGAAGAAATTAGAAACTACTTTTGAGGAAGCAAATCAAAGAGAAACATCAAGCTCCCAAGAAGAAAAGAAAACTCATCCCAACTCATACCTTTGTTAGATATGTGTGTTCCCTAGAAGCCAGAATTGGCTGACACTTGTTATACACTTCTAAGGACAAAATTATAATTTTGACTATAAATAATAAAATAGATTATTTTCTATCATAATATGTATTTAGTGTCTGTGATACATCCCTTGAGTTAATGGCAATGATAATTTTTATTTTCAAAAGTTGAAAATTTAAGACATGAATTTTCATTATTAACTCATAAAATGCTCTTGATCGTAGAATCATCATGAGGATGATGATTGATCCAGAAGGTTGGTGTACAATAGCTTCTTTATGGTAGATGAGTCTTGAGTCTATGGTATAGAGATACCAGAATGAGAGTATAGGTACTCGTTAGAGAACGAGGGCACTGAGCATGACCATCTCGAGTAGTCATTAGGAAGTCTATATTCTCATCAATGACTAGCTCGAAGCTGCAGTTGTGTATCTGGTTCTTTAACCTGAGGTGCATCAATAGTTCACCTTGAGGGTGTTATAGTTTGACTATACTATAACTCGATCTCCTAGCCATTTAAAATCCTGAGGTGTATGTTGGCTATAGCATGATCATTGTAGGAATTGGATTACACCAATAGGAGATCTATTTACCTCGGTAGATGAGGAGTAGCCCTATGATGATCATGAGAATCAAGTCCATAAGCCCATGGCCATGGTAGAGTGAAATAATAGAAAGAGTTTCTATTTAAGATTTTTACATTGGACTTGAATCGAATGATTAATCATATGATGGATATTAGGGTTTGATGAGATTCACCTTAACCCTAATCCTGATCAGGGCTCAAGATAGAAGAACTTAATCACATAGGTAACTGCACCGAGAGGTTTGCATTTTCAATTCTGATGGGATTGCCACCATATGTACTGCTAGGTGTCACTGATGGATTTTGAGAGCAATTAGAATGATTTAGATGATCAATCATACTAGTTATCTGAATCAGAAAAGTTCTGATCCATTGGAAGGTGTTTCGATGATGTCGATGATAGAGATCATGATATATCTCATTACCATATAGAACTAAATTTAATTGGGTCATACAAATAAGGGTTTCGATTTGGATATCATCAATTGGACTAACCCAGTTCAATTGATTTGAATTAGATTCAATTAGGTTCAAGAAAATTATGCTAGCACACGATTGAGCCTAATGTTCTCCTTTAATTATCATTAAAAGTTGTCTCAATTGAGCCAAATATGTTTGGGCTCACTCAGGTATCTTTACATGATCTAACTAGAGCTTATCCAGGTCAAAAAAGGGTTGTCTTAATTTATGAGATAAATTTGGGACAACATCTGCCATTTTTCGTCACCTGCTAAATCCTATTTTGTTTATTTGGTCAAACGTTGACCTTTGATACTTAGACATCTATCCATGTGTCATGCACCCATAAAAGAAAATATTTAGATCAGTCCACCTGCTAAAAGGTAGATGGATAAGGGGTGCATGCCTAGGGAGGCATGCGCCCATGGATAAAGCATTTGGAGTCCCATATAGATGGGACTCCAGTTGCTTCAGGGTTTCTACCTAGATAGCGCCAAAGACTTATCTTTGACTAGTCTTGATGCCATCTAAGGATGATTCAGAGGGGCTCTCATTTGATTGGATCAGATGATGTCATCCCATCAATCAAATTTAGATCTGATTGCACAAAAGGTCTTGATTGGTCGGAATGATGTGGCATTGCATGGCGCAACAGGATCTATAAAAATCCTATCTGCACCACGATCTAAGAAGCTTGACCCATTGCCCATGCCACAAGGATGCCCCTCTCCCTCCTCCATGCCATTTTTAGGTCTTCTATCTCCTACCCATGCCCAAGAATTTTTGGGCTTCAGTTTGGTGCGATCTAAGCAAGAGAAAGGTGACAGAAAAAGGAAGAAGGCAGCACTGCTGCAAAAGACAACTCACATCTTCAAAAGAAGTTTTGAAGATCTTCAAAATCAGATCTAGATCTAATTTTTGGAGAGGTGATAAAGAAGAAGAAGATCTCTAGGTCCTATTCAAGTGGATACTAATAGAGGCCAGGCACTTACGTGGCTAGATCCAAAACCTCAGACAGACATTAGGATCATCATAGGATAATCAGATTACCCTTAACAAGATAAATTAAATTAGATTTAATTTATTTTTTATTTTATTTTATTTTTTATTAGATCAATAATATCAAATCTAAAAATCTTAGATCTAATCTAGATCTAAAATTTTTTTTTTTAAAATATCTCTCTTGATCCAATCGGATCTGAACGAATCCTGATCCAAAAAATCAGGTTTTTCCTTCAACTGGATATCAGAGCCAAGGTTCTAAAGTATTTAGATCTAATTTTAAATTTATTTTAATCTAAAAATTAGATAATTTTAGATGTCACATGAGATGTGATCAGATCTAAAATTAGAAAAAATTAAAAAAAATTAAATAATTTGGATCTAAGATTAGAAAATATGCATGACTAGTTCTAAAATAGAATTAGTTCTATAGAATAGTCTTGTATGATTTATAATTTAATTTGATTAAGTTATAATTTTTTAGATCTATTTATTTACTATTTTTTAATATTATAATTATTATAATAATATCTAAAAAAATAAAAAATAAATTATTTAATTTTAAACATCATATGAGATATGATTGATGCATGTCTAGACTAGTTGTAGAATAGTTCTACATAATTATCTAGATTAGAATTTATTTTGATAAGATTCAATTTAAATCTAATTTTTTAGATTATTATGAGATAATTTAGATCTAAAAATATGCATGATTCGATACATGAGATGTATGCAAAATATGCCATTAAATTAGATCTAATTTTAGTATATAAGATATATGATATAGATTTAAACTATTTTGTAGTATTCATATTTCTGATTAAGGCATTCCTCTTGGCCGTCCGATCATAAGAATGAAGAAGGGTTTAAAGGCCCTCTCCTTCCATTCGATGGGGATGTTCTTATGATGTGTAGGGGTGCTGCGCGTTCGTCCTTAATCAGAAATCCAAAACTTACTTTCTGCAAAATCCTAGATCCTGAAACCCTAGGATTTATTTGTGCATATTTTGTTTATGAACCCTAAACTTAATTAAAAATTAAGATTATGGAAATATAATTAGGTCTAAAAATTAAAAATTTTCAGATCTAAGACATATTCATAAAAACTGGGTTCGGGCTTGGGTAGCTCAATTAGGTCTAAGCGGTTGATCAAATCGAATCAAGAGTTGGTTAGATGGGATCAACAATGCTTAAATTGACCAGCCTAATAGGATTAAGTCTGGGATCAAGATCGAGTCACATAAGTCAATTGATCAAGCTTACCTAATTAGGCTCAGAGGTTAGAGTCTGGATTGTAGGCTAACCCAATTGGTTTCTGGCTCAATAATTTGGTGTCTAAGGTAAGTTTGGCACATACGATCGACTGATTTTTAATTGGAAAGCTACTCGACTCTGAATGCATTCTTATACGAGTTAATGGCATATCCCTTCCATTGGTCTCACTTACCTGGCCATATCTGTTCAACCTAATTCTGATTTAAGGTGGTCAATAATCTGAGCTAACCCATGCCACTAGGTTAGTCATAATTGTTATGACTATGATAAGTCTAGTTTAATGAGACCTAAATCAATTCTTCCCTAAGAAAAGATTAAGTCTGAGGTCTTCCACCATTGTAGATATGTGCGGGCCCTTCCTAGGGTTGATATTTTTCGATTGGATATAGTGGCTCAGTTGCACCTGAAAAGATGCAACCATGTCTATTAGGCATTGGATGCTATGCGGGCTGGAGGATGAGTTGGGCTCAATATTTCTAGAATACGGTGAGAGACTCAATTAGAAATTCCAGTCTATGCAAATGGTGGGTCTGACTTAACTAAAGGAGTGGATCAATATTCTGAATACGGTGAGATTCATGAATTAGAGACCAAGTTTGGGTGCACCATGATTAAAGAATCATTGAACAAGAGTTGTTCACTCATTGGCTAATCCATCACTAATAACTGTTAGGTGAGATGATGAGTCAGTTGGTGAGATCGCACCACCCACTAAAAATCATTAATCGTAGAGATTTTTGCATCTCTACAAAGGAAGTGTAGCGATCCGAGAAAATAGTGGAAGCTAATTTGTTTAAAAATAAAATTTCTAAATAAATTGGTCGAGTCATAATTACAATATCTAACTAGAATCTTTGACTCTCTACAGAAAAATGTCTGCGTCCAACCCATTAGCATGTATCCTGGACACACATAGACTGATCGGACCCAATTATAAAGATCGACTCAGGAACTACAAAATTATTTTGGGTTCTGAGAAGTTGACCCATGTGTTGGACTAGGACCTTCCCACCTTACCAGCCCGTCCATTCGCTGAATAGAGAGCATCTCTGGAAAAATGGATAGACGAAGATAATAAGGCCAGATATTACATGTTGGGCTCGATGTCTGATAAGCTCCAGTGCCAACATGAAGATATCATGACTGCTCGCCAAATGTTGGCTCACTTGCAAGAGATGTTTGGTGAACAGAGTCGCACGGCCAAGTATCAAGTCATGAAATGACTTTTTAAGGCTAAGATGCATGATGGGCAAGTCAGTCCAAGATCACTGTCTGATGATGATCAAGGACATGGAAGAGCTTGAGAAGCTCGGTGTGAAGTTAGACTTGGATTTGTAGAATGATATTATTCTATAATCCTTGACTGATGCATATGGGCAATTCATCATGAATTACCACATGCATAAACTTCAAAATTCCTTGGCCGAATTAATGAATATGCTGGTCACCGCTGAGCTTTCTATGAAAGGTTCTAAAGGCTCAGTTCTTGCTATGGAATGGACTTCTTCCAAAAGAAAGTCTTCATGGAAAGAAAAAGAAGTCTGCGAAAAAGCAGAAGGTGGAAGGAAAAGAAGAAGAAGGCAGAGCCGAAGAAGAAGGTCGATGTCAAAGAAAAGTATTTCCATTGCAACAGCGACGGCCACTGGAAGCGGAACTGCCCTACTTACCTGGCCATCCTGAAGAACAAGAAGGAAGGTCCTTCTGGAGGTATGCTCGTTATTGAGTCTAACCTTATGGTTTCTTCTGCATCCAGTTGGGTGCTTGACTCTGGTTCTAGTGCTCATCTGTGCACTTCCATGCAGGGTCTTGAGGATAGCAGGAGGCTGAGGGATGGAGACATGATCCTATGCATCGATAATGGAGCAAGAGTTGCTGCAGTGCCGTGGTGGAAACATACCCTCTTCGATTACCATCTGATTTAGACTTAGTTTTGAAAGACTGTTATTATGTGCCTGCAGCTAGCAGGAATTTGATTTCTGTTTCATGCTTAGCACTAGAAGGCTATGTGATTACCTTCTTTAAGGACCATTGTAACATTCTTTATGAAAGAAATAAAATTGCAAATGGTTTCCTTATTAATAATCTTTATCAGCTACATATTGATGTACCTATTCTAACTATCGAGCAAAACATGAATGCCAAACGACCTAGGGATAGTCCAAATGACAGATATCTATGGCACCTAAGATTAGGTCATATAGCAGAAGATAGGATCAACAAATTGGAGAAAAATGGGCTATTGAGTCCATTGACTTCCGAGTCATATCCAACTTGTGAATCTTGTCTTCAAGGCAAAATGACCTAAACTCCCTTTTGTAGGACATGGGGAAAGGGCCATAGATCTCCTTGCCCTAGTACATACTGATGTGTGCGGCCCATTTGATGTGCCGGCTAGAGGCAATTTTGTCTACTTCATTATCTTTACCGATGATCTGTCTAGGTATGGGTATGTGTATCTTATGAGACACAAGTCTGAAGCTTTTGAAAAGTTCAAAGAATTCAGACATGAAGTAGAAAAACAAACTGGAAAAACCCATTAAGGTTCTTCGATCAGATCGAGGAGGTGAATACCTTAGCCAAAATTCCTAGACTATCTCAAGAAAAATGGCATAGTCTCTCAATGGACTCCACCAGAAATACCTCAACTCAATGGAGTTTCAGAATGGAGAAATCGGACTCTATTGGATATGGTCCGATCCATGATGAGCTTCACAGACCTTCCTGATTTTCTTTGGGGATACATTCATTGTTAACTTCAATTTATCTACTGAATAGGGTTCCCTCTAAGACCGTTCCTACCACACCGTATGAGATATGGCACGGTAAGAAATCAAGTCTGAGTCATCTCAGAATTTGGGGTTGTCCGGCTCATGTCAAAAGACAACAAGCGGACAAGTTAGAGTTTAGGTCCTTCAGAGCTCGATTCATAGGATATCCTAAAGAGTCATTAGGATACTATTTCTACATTCCAGAAGACCACAATGTGATTGTGAGTCGACATGCCATCTTTCTTGAAAAATAGTTTATTCAAGATAGCGGCATTGGAAAGCAGATTAAGCTTGATGAGAAAGTCTCACAAGTACAACGAGCTAAGGACCAATTGGAACCAAATCAGGTTGAGCCAATAAGAACACTACCTCCTCCACCTCGTAGATTGAAAAGAGTTTTCCCATCCCTCCTGAAAGATACTTAGGTATTATTTCAAAGAAAGTAGAGGAAATGTTCCTCGTAGGTAATGAAGTGCTCATGGTTGACGATCCCAAAATCTACAACGAGGCGATATCAGATATCGACTCCGAGAAATGGCTAGAGGCAATGCAGTCAGAAATTGACTCGATGCACTTAAACCAAGTCTGGACCTTGGTAGATCCACCAGAAGGTATAGTACCTATTGGGTGTAAATGGATCTTCAAGAGAAAGATTGGTGCAGATGGGAATGTGGAGACATTCAAGGCTAGACTAGTGGCAAAAGGTTATAGTCAAGGACGAAGGCATTGACTATCAGGATACCTTTTCGCCAGTAGCTATGCTTAAAATCCATCCGCACATTGCTTGCCTGTTGCAGCCTATTTCGATTATGAAATATGGCAAATGGATGTGAAAATGGCATTCTTAAATGGATATCTTGAGGAAGATATCTATATGGAACAGCCGCTAGGTTTCACATCCAGTGATACTGATCACAAGGTTTGCAAGCTGCAAAGGTCCATATATGGACTTAAGCAAGCATCTCGAAGCTGGAACACTCATTTCAATGATGTGATCAAAATGTTTGGTTTCATCAAAAATGAAGAGGAACCATGTGTTTTCAAAAAGGTCAGTGGGAGTACTGTTGTCTTTCTCGTATTGTACGTGGATGACATCCTCCTTATTGGGAATGATATTTCCATGATGACCATAGTCAAAATATGGTTGTCCAAGGAATTCTCCATGAAAGACCTAGGTGAAGCATCCTTTATTCTAGGAATTAAGGTCTATAGAGATAGACCAAATAGGATGCTAGGACTTTCATAGAAAAATGTACATAGAGGAAGTACTAAAGAGGTTTAGTATGGAAAACTCTAAGAGGGGATTAATACCCTTCAGACATGGTATTCATCTTTCCAAGAAGATGTGCCCTAGCACACCTGAGGAAATAGAACGCATGAGCAAGATCCCTTATGCTTCTGCAATAGGGAGCCTCATGTATGCCATGCTATGTACACGACCTGATATAGCCCATGCTGTGAGTGTCACAAGCAGATATCAGTCAAATCCAGATGAAGAACACTGGACTTCTGTGAAATGTATCCTTAAGTACTTGAGAAGAACTAAGGATATGATGTTGGTCTTTGGTAATGGAGAACTCCAAGTCCAGGGATACACAGACTCAGATTTCATGTCCGATATAGATGATCGAAAGTCGACATCTGGGAGTCTGTTTGTGTGCAATGGTGGTGCTGTCAGCAGTTGGAAGAGTTTCAAGCAAATAGTGATAGCAGATTCCACCATGGAAGCAGAATATATCGCTGCATCAGAAGGCTGTGAAGGAAGCATTCTGGTATAAGAAGTTTGCCGATAGAAATCGGAGTAATGCCATCAGATGCCATTTTTCTATACTGTCCCACGACAATAATGGGCACCATAGCCCTTGCTAAGGAGCCGAGGTCTCATCAGAAATCCAAACACATTGAGCGGCGATACCACCTCATCCACGATTACCTCGAGAAGGGTTACGTCGAGGTCAAGAGAGTCAACTCCATAGATAATCGGCAGTAGACCCACTTACAAAGCCATTGTTGGACCAGCAGAAGATCGAAGCCCACCTTGAGAAGATGGGACTTAGACTTGTAGCCAATTGGCTTTAGGATCAAGTGGGAGATTGTTAGATATATGTGTGTGCCCTAGAAGCCAGAATTGGCTGACACTTGTTATACACTTCTAAAGACAAAATTATAATTTTAACTATAAATAATAAAATAGATTATTTTCTATCATAATGTATATTTAGTGTCTGTGATACATTCTTTGAGTTAATGGCAATGATAGTTCTTATTTTCAAGAGTTGAAAATTTAAGACATAAATTTTCATTATTAACTCATAAAATGCTCTAGATCGTAGGATCATCATGAGAATGGTGATTGATCCGGAAGGTTGGTATACAATCACTTCTTTATAGTAGATGAGTCTTGAGTCTACGGTATAGAGACACTAGAGCGAGAGTATAGGTACTCGTTAGAGAACAGGGGCACTGAGCATGACCACCTCGAGCAGTCATTAGGAAGTCTACCTTCTCATCAATGACTGGCTTGAAGCTACAATTATGTGTCTGGTTCTTTAAACTGAGGTGCATCGGTAATTCACCCTGAGGGTGTTATAGTTTGACTACACCATAACTCGGTCTTGTAGCCATTCGAAATCCTGAGGTATATGTTGGATATAGCATGTTCATTATAGGAATTAGATTGCACCAATAGAAGATCTATCTGTCTCGGTAGATGAGGAGTAGCTCTATGATGATCATGAGAATCAAGTCCATAAGCCCATGGCCATGATAGAGTGAAATAATAGAAAGAGTTTCTATTAGAATTTTTATATTGGATTTGAATCGAATGATTAATCATATGACAAATATTAGGGTTTGACGAGATTACCTTAATCCTAATCCTATCGGAGCTCAAGATAGAAGAACTTAATCACATAGGTAACTACATCGAGAGATTCATTTTTAGTTCTGATGGGTTGCCACCATATGCTGCTAGATGTCATTGATGGATTTTGAGAGTAATTAGAATGATTTAGATGATCAATCATTCTAGTTGTCTGAATCAGAAAAGTTTTGATCCATCGGAAGGTGTTTCGATGATGTCGATGATAAAGATCGCGACATATCTCATTACCATATGAAACTAAACCTAACTAGGTTACACAAACAAGAATTTCGATCTGGATATCATCAATTAGACTAATCCAATTTAATTGATTTGAATTAGATTCAATTAGGTTCAAGAAAATCGTGCTAGCACACAATTGAGCCTAATGTTCTCGTTTAATTATCATTAAAAGTTGTCTCAACTTAGCCAAATATGTTTGGACTCACTTAGGTACCTTTACTTGGTCTGACTGGAGCTTGTCCAAGTTAGAAAAATATTGTCTTAATTTATGAGATAAATTTGAGACAACACCTACCATTTTTGGTCACCTGCTAAATCCTATTTCGGACATTTGGTCAAATATTGACCTTTGACCCTTAGACATCTGCTTATGTGTCATACCCCCACAGAAGAGAATATTTGGATCAGTCCATCTACTAAAAAGTAGATGGATAAGGGTTGCATGCCTAGGGAGGCATGAGCCCATGGATAAAGCATCTGGAGTCCCATACAGATGGGATTCCAGTTGCTTTGGGATTTCTACCTAGGTGGCACCAAAGACTTGTCTTTGACTAGTCTTGGCGCCATCTAAGGATGATTTAGAGGGGCTCTCATCTGATTGGATCAGATGATGTCATTCCACCAATCAAATTTAAATTTGATTGCATAAAAGATCGTGATTGGTCGGGATGATGTGGCATTGCATGGCATAATAGGATCTATAAAAACCCTATCTATGCCAAGATCTAAGAAGCTTGACCCATTACCCATGCCACAAGGCTACTCCTCTCCCTCCTCTATGCCATCTTCAGGTCTTCTCTCTTCTACCCATGCCCAAGAATTTTTGGATTTTAGTTTGGTGCAATCCAAGCAAGAGAAAGGCGATAGAAAAAGGAAGAAGGCAGCACTGCTGTAAGAGACAACTCGCATCTTCAAAAGGAGTTTTTAAGATTTTCAAAATCAGATCTAGATCTAATTTTTGAAGAGATGATAAAGAAGAAGAATATCTCTAAATTCTATCCGAGTGGATACCGATAGAGGCCAGGTACTTGCATGGCTAGATCTAGAACCTCAGGTAGACATCAGGATCATCATAGGATAATCAGATTATCCTCAATAAGATAAATTAAATTAGATTTAATTTATTCTTTATTTTATTTTATTTTCTTTTATTTGATTAATAATATTAGATTTGGAAAGTTTCAGATTTGATTTGGATCTAAGAGAAAATTTTTTGAAATATCTCTTTTGATCCAATCAGATCTGAACGAACCTGATCCAGAAAATTAGGTTTTTCCTTCAACCTTATGGTGCATGAGGATGAAAAGAAGAAGAAAATAAAGAAACAAAAGAAAAAAAAGCATTGATTAAGAAGAAATAAAGCAAAGAAGAGAAGAATGAGAAAGAGGAGGAAGGTATAGCAAGTTGTTGCTTTATGGCTCAAAATGATGAGGTATATCATGAACACTCCTCTGAATTTACTTTTAATGAATTATATGAAACATTCAATGAGTTAATGGATGAACATAAAAAGATAAGGCTACATAATAAAGAACTTAAAAAATCTAATTTATCTTTGGTTAAAGAGAAAAATAAAATTTTGAGTGAAAAAGAAGATCTATTAAAAAATATGAAAAATATGGTTAAAGAAAAGGAAGACTTTTTGAAATAAATTAAAACTTTAACTAAGAAAAAAAATCTTATAAAATCTAAAAAATTTCTAGTTAAAGAAAAAGATAAACTTGTGAAATCACAAAAATCTTTAATAATAGAAAAAGAAAAATTTTTGATTTCTGAAAAATTTCTTTTGGAAGGAAATATAGAGCTTAAGAAGAAAAATGATGTTTTAAAATCCTTCCTAAAAGAAAATGAAAATCTTTTAAATGAAGAGAAAGAAATCTTGGTAGAATATAAAAATTTAAGAAGAGAAGTTGAGGTTTTGAAATCTATTGCTGAAAAGTTTACAATTAGCTTTCAAAATCTCCAATGTATGGTAAACACCAATGGGACTGATTTCAATAGATTAGAACCAGCTCTAATATGTCAAGAAAATAATAAAATACTAAAAATATTTTCATAACTGCATCAACTAAAGATCATACTATTAAGTGCTCTAATTATAATCAAATTAGCCATAAAATTTTGAACTGTAATTTTAAAAGAATTGGCCAACCCTTGATTAAATAAATTCGGATTTCGAAGAAAATCTTGAACACTAACTCCTATGGACCCAAGATGACTTGGATACCAAAAATCATTAAGTGATTTTGCAGGTGCATTTAGGATCCGAATGAAATGAAAGAAAGAAATTTTTTTTGGATGCCTTGGAAATGAAAAGAGATGGGTATTGATGCATGGTATAATCTAAACTTTTTCTCACATCATACCATCAATGATTGTGAAAGTTATTTTGATTAAATCTATTGACTTTAATATGATTTTATATTTTGTTTACTTGCTAAATTTTTTTTCATATATTAGTAAGATTAGTATGATTGATTGATTTTGATGATTTGAATACTTTAATTTTAAAGATTAATATTCTCTTCTCTATAAGTATCATGTTATGATATGAATTGAAATTGTCTTAAAATTCAACATGATATAATAGCTTCCCCATATCAGTTTTGTGACTGATAAACTTAAATTAAAAGATGCTTAATTAGATGTGAATGTTTTTGAATTATCGAACATACATGTAAAACTAATTTTTGGCATTCTCTTATAAGATACTTAAATATTAAAATTTTTTAAAACTTTGCATGATCTAAGTACTTAAAAATAAAACATCTATTCATAAAACTCAAGTGCTTGATGTGTTGAATTACATTGCATATTAACTTATCCCTAAGGATTTGGAATTTCATAGTTCAACCAAAACTCATAGAGCGTATATCTAGATTTTCTTTTACATGAGTCCCTTGACTTGATAATCTTGTCTCCATGATTGATTAATTCTTGATCCCCTAATTTGACTTAAATATCTTTCTTGATCATCAATTTAATTGCCTATTAATTCTTATTCAACTTGATTAAATTTTTTGGAATAAAAAAATCTACTTGAACTATTTTCTACTTCAAGGAGCCGACTCTTGATTTAGTAGGAGTCCACTCCTTTTTTTGGGATTAGTTCTCCTATTTGAAAATATCCAAGGCTCTGTCATTCCATTATCAATTTTCTCAAGCCATAATTTCTTTCAAACCCCTCTCCTACTAAAAATGAACATTTTCTCTCAATTTCTATTCTAATCTTATAGTCCTTATTTTCCAATGGCATCCCAAAAGCATTTACCCAAAGAAAGAGAAAGTCTAGTTTCCAAAATGAAAGATGTACAGATTGAGATAAATGTTAATAGCATTGGATGTATGCTACACATTTAAGATTTATATTTGATCGAGATGATGATTGAGGATATTGAAGATATCAGCTCTAATGCTATAGTAGATGATGATGATTAGACTCCTACAGTAGAGCCAATTGCAGTACATATCAAGACAAGGAGCCAGCAGAGCGGTATGAACAAATAGAGATAGTTTTACTTTCACAAACCAACCATCCAGATACTTACTCATGATTAACTAATAGATTGGATGAGGATGCATTTGTTGAGAGACTCTCCATCAAGATCGTAGCACCAGTGTATGTAGAGCTTTAAAGATACATATAAGAGGCACACCAGACGAGATGAGATCGGATGGAGGCATTATCATTGGTCAGAGATGAGTTAGAAAGATTAGTTCAGGCACTCACTACAGCGAGGAAGGATGTTACCTACCGGATCAGTTATTTAGAGATATTAGACTACACTCTCCTTCTACCTAGCCTAGACCTATATCTTAGGATTATCCTGATATATACTTGCTTAAGATGCTAGGATTTTTTTCCACTGCTTTAGTGACCCTTTCAATCTATTTTTGACATCTATATAGGATATAGCTCTCATACATCTTGCATGATTTCATGATTTTATCGTTGAAATCACATTGGCTAATCAATGAAAATTTTATTTTTTTAATGAAAATTTAATGTGTTTAATATTACTTGTTTGACTCCATATGTGCTTTGCTTGCAAAATAAAGGAGGAGAATTAAGAAAAGTTAATTTTTCAACACAGGAGGAGAGTTTAGAAAGTCAAGTTTTTTAGTATTTATTATGAAAAATAGAAAAAATTAATTTTGAATTGAATAAGAGAAAATATTATCGAAATATTAAAAGTAAAATTATTTTGATCTATTTATGCACTTTTATTGTTCTAGTTATTTGATTTGCTTTAGAGAAATTATTTCTATTTTACTTTTTATTCAACCATACTTTGCATGGTTTGATCATATCATGATTTTTAATAATTAATTATCATCAAGTTTAATCTTGAAAAATATTTTATTCCAAATAAAAATTTTAGATAAATAATTTTTGAATCTCATAAAAAATCATTAATAGGCATTTATTTGTTGCTTGACTTATTGGTTCATTTATACCTAAGCATTCATGTGATTTTGTTTATTAATATTTTGCTTTGGTATCAAAAAAATTCATCCTTAAGTGAAGTTTCACAATTGGTATCAAATAGACTTTTTCTGCCTTGCACTCCATTGCTTTCTTTAAGCAAAAAGAAAAAAAATATTTTATCTCGAATCTGATTTTGCATAGCTTATTTGATATCTTTCAAGATAAATTTAAAGAATTTTATATCTTTTCCGAACTAAATTAAAGTATATTTCTTAAGAAAAGAAAGATCTGAATTTAAATAATAAATCTATCTATGATTTGTTTGGATAGTCTATTGGTATCAATTCAAAATAACTTATCAAAATAATTTGATCTGAACTTAATAGATTCATCTTTTTTCATCAAAAAAATTAAAAAAATTAGTATCAAATTTTATCATCTTGTAGTCCATCTTTTGACAAGAAAAAGGAAGAAAAGAATGCTTTGTCTTAAATCTAAATTTACATAGCCATATTTTAATATGATAATATTTGAGATAAATTGCAAATATTTGATACCTTTTCTAAACTCAATGTGTAATATTTTTTGAGAAAAAAATATTTTCTTAAAAAAATATAATTATTAAAAAAAATAAATTAAACAAATTTCTTTGTGATAATATATCCAAATTTTTAAGTTTGAAAGAATCTATTTATCTTGGATTTTTAAAGCTTAAAGTTATTTCTTAGCTAAATTTGAAAAGCATTTCTTTTTGAATTTATAGTTTTTTTTAAAAAAATATAGTATTGAAATTGTACTTTCTAAATGAGGAAGAAATATTTCTTAAACTAAATCTTATTCTATTTTTTGTTGAGTTGTGTCGAAAGAAATAATTTTTTAAACTTGAAAAGAAATCACTTATATTGCTTGATTTGTTCATCTTTGATTTAAGCATTTATATATTTATCGACTTATCAATTCATACTTTGATTGATTTAATTATGTCATCATTTTTTAATGATCAATGAATGTTTCAAAATTGCTTTACATCAATTGATCATTTTGATGTTGTCATGATTGAAGACATTGAAGGAGAAATCTTGATTTTCTAGATCAAGTTCGTTCAGATCTGATCGGATCGAGAGAGATATTTTAAAAATTTTCTCTCATTTATCTAGATCAGATCTGAGATGTTTCAAATCTGATTTTATAGATCTAATAAATAAAAATAAAAAAAAATTAAATATGATTTAATTATACCTTGATGCTGGGTAATCTGATTATCCTTTGATGATCCTGCTGATTGCCTGAGATTCTAGATCTGGCCACGTAAGCGCTTGGCCTCTATCGATATCCACTCAAGCTGGATTTGGAGATCTTCTTCTTCTTCATCGTATCTTCAAAAATCAGATCTGGATCTGATTTGGAGGATCTTCGAAACTTCTTTTGAAGATCTATTATCGTCTCTGCAGCAGTGTTGCATTCTTCCTTTTTCGTCAGCCTTTTCTTGCCTAGATTGCACCAAACTGAAGCCCAACTTGAAGAAAAATCCTGATTTCTCGGACTAGGTTCGTTTAGATCTGATCGGATCAAGAGATATATTTCAAAATTTTTTTCTTTGATCCAAATCAGATCTAGAATATTTTAGATCTGATTCTTATTATTCTAATAATAAAAATAAAATATAAATAAATTAAATCAAATTTAATTTATCTTGATGTAGGATAATCCTATTTATCCATTGATGATCCTGTAAGCAACGAAAGGTTCTAGATCTAGCCACGCATGTGCCTGACCTCTACTGGTATCCACTCAGGTTGGATCTGGAGATCCTCTTCTTCTCTATCATATCTCCAAAAATCAGATCTAGATCTGATCTGGAGGATCTTCAAAATATCTTTCGAAGATCAATAGTTGTCCTTTGCAGCAGCACAGCCCTCTAGCTTTCTGTCGCCTTTCTCTCATCTAGATTGCACCAACTTGGATCCCAAACACCTTTGTGAGTGGAGAGGAGAGGGAGAAGATGGACTTAGCATGAAGGAGGATAGGAGAGACAGCCTTGGGATGTGGGAATTTTCAATTTTTAGATACTCCTTGGGTTGGGCACAGGGTCTTATTTATAGACTATGCGTGATCCAACTCCTCTTCTTTCCAACCAATCACAACCCTTTGTGAAATTAGATCTAAATCTGATTGGTGGGAATAGAGTCTCTTGGATTCCTCCTTAGATGGTGCCTAAGACCAGTCAAACTTGGTTCTTAGGAGAAGTCTAATCGAAATCCAAAAAAGAGATGGAGTCCCTATCCAACAGTGACTCCTGGGCACCTCAAACTTAGGCACATGCCAAGGGTGGTGTGCGCCCTCCTCCTTGCCAGGTTCTGGCAGGGGGACAAGCCCCCACCAGCTCTCCAATAGGTGCGTGACATGTGGATAGAAGTCAAAGTATCAATGGTCAATATTTGAGCAGTCAAAGGTCAACTTTTGACCAAAGTCAAATGACGAGAAATGGCAGGTGACCAAAAATGGTAGGTATTATCTTACAAAATAAAACAACCCTTTTCTGATCTGGACAGGCTCTAGTCAGACCAAGTAAAGGCCTCTGATTGAGTACAAACTCCTTTGGCTCAATCAGGATAACTATTTATGATAGTAAAAGAAGAACATTAGGTTCAATCGAGTGCTAGCACGATTTTCTTGAACCTAATTGAATCTCATTCAGATCAATTGAACTAGATCAGTTCAATTGATGATCACCAGATTCAAACCCTTATTTGTGTGACCTAGTTAGGTTTAGTTCTGTATGGTAATGGGATATGTCATGATCTCTATGATCGACATCATCTAAATTTCTTTCGATGGACCAAAACTCTTTTGATTCGAACAGCTAGAATGATCGATCATCTAAATCATTCTAATTGCTCCCAAAATCCACCAGTGACACCTAGCAGTATATGGTGGCAACCCATCAGAGCTGAATGCGAACCTCTTGGTGCAGCCATCCATATGATTAAGTTCTTCTATCTTGAGCCCCGATCAGATTAGGGTTAAGGTGAACTCATCAAACCCTAGTTTCTGTCATATGATGTAATCATTCGATTCAAGTCCGTTGTGAAAATCTAAATAGAAACTCTTTCTATTATTTCACTCTACCATGGCCATGGGCTTCTGGACTTGATTCTCATGATCATCATAGGGCTGCTCTCCACCACCGAGGTAGATAGATTCCATCTTGATGCAATCCAATTCCTACAATGAACATGCTATAGCCAACATACACCTCAGGGTTCCGTATGGCTAGTAGATCGAGTTATGGTGTAGTCAAATTACAACACCCTCAAGGTGAACTACCAATGCATCTTAGGTTAAAGAACCAGACACACCACTCAGCATCGAGTCAATCATTGATGAGAAGGTAGACTTCCTAATGACTACTCGAGGTGGTCATGCTCAGTGCCCTCATTCTCTAACGAGTACCTGTACTCTCACTCCGGTGTCTCCACACCGTAGACTCAAGACTCATCTACTAAAAAGAAGTGATTGTACACCAACCTTCCAGATCAATCACCATCCTCGTGATGATCCTATGGTCAGGAGCATTTTATGAGTTAATAATGATTATTCATGTCTTAAATTTTCAACTCTTGAAAATATGAATTATCATTACTATTAACTTATAGGATGTATCATAGACACTAAATACACATATGTGATAGAAAATAATCCATTTTATTGATAATAGTCAAAATTATAATTTTACCCCTAGAAGTGTATTACAAGTGTCAGCCAATTCTAGCTATTCTATGCTTCTAAGAGCAACCATATATCAACAAATCTTCTACTTATCTAAACTAATTGGCTATAAGTCTAAGTCCCAATCTTCTCAAGGTGGGCTTCGATTTTCTTGTTGTCCCAATGGCTTTGGTAAGGGGGTCCGCCGCATTATCTGCAGAGTTTGGCTCTCTTGACCTCGACGTAACCCTTCTCAAGGTAATCGTGGATGAGGTGGTATCGCCGCTCAATGTGCTTGGACTTCTGGTGAGACCTCAGCTCTTTAGCAAGGGCTATGGTGCCAATTGTTGTCGTGGGCACAGAGGAATGGCATCTGATGGCTTACTAGTGATTTCTATCGCAATTCTTATACAGAATGCTTCCTTCAACAGCCTTTGATGCAGCGATATTTTTGCTTCATGGTGGAATCTGCTTATCACGATTTGCTTTGAAACTCTTTCAGCTGACAGCACCACCATTGCACAAAAACAGACTTCCAGATGTCAACTTTCGATCATCCACATCGGATATGAAATCTGAGTCTGTGTATCCCTGGACATGGAGTTCTCCATTACCAAAGATCAACATCATATCCTTAGCTCTTCTCAAGTACTTAAGGATATATTTCACAGAAGTCCATTGTTCTTCATCTGGATTTGACTGATATCTGCTTGTGACACTCACAGCATGGGCTATAATCAGGTCATGTGTACCATAGCATGGCATACATGAGGCCTCCCTAATTGCAGAAAGCATAAGGGATCTTGCTCATTGCGTTCTATTCCTAGGTGTGCTAGGGTCACATCTTTCTTAGAAAGATGAATACCATGTCCGAAGGGTATAAATCCTCTCTTAGAGTTTTCCATACAAAACCTCTTTAGTACTTCCTCTATGTACATTTTCTGTGAAAGTCCTAGCATCCTATTTGGTCTATCTCTATAACTTAATTCCTAGAATAAAGGGATGCTTCCTAGGTCTTTCATGGAGAATTCTTGACACCATATTTTGACCGTTCGTCATCAATGGAATATCATTCCAATAAGGAGGATGATCATCCACGTACAATACGAGAAAGACAGCAACGCTCCCCACTAATCTTTTGAAGACACAATGGTTTCCTCCTTCTCATTTTTTGATGAAACCAAACATTTTGATCACATCATTGAAACGAGTGCTCCAGCTTCGAGAATGCTTGCTTAAGTCATATATGGACTTTGCAGCTTCAAAACTTGTGATCAGTTATCACTGGATATGAAACCTGCGGCTGTTCCATATAGAATATCTTCCTCAAGATATCCATTTAAGAATGCTGTTTTCATTCCATTTGCATATTCATAATCGAAATAAGGCTGGCAAGAGTAAGCAATGTGCGGATGGATTTTAGCATAGCCACTGGAGAAAAGGTATCCTGATAGTCAATGCCTTGTGTGTTGACTATAGCCTTTTGCAACTAGTCTAGCCTTGAATGTCTCCCACATTCCCATCTGCACCAATCTTTCTCTTGAAGATCCATTTACCCCAATAGGTATATACCTTCTGGTAGATCTATCAAGGTCCAGACTTGGTTAGAGTGCATCGAGTCAATTTCGACTGCATTGTCTCTAGCCATTTCTTGGAGTCGATATCTGATATCGCCTCATTGTAGATTTTGGGTGAGCACCATTACCTACGAGGAACATTTCCTCTACGTTCTTGAAATAATAACCTAAGTATCTTTCAGGGGACGGAAAACTCTTTTCGATCTACGAGGTGGAGGTAGTGTTGCTTATTGGCTCAACTGATTGGTTCCATTGGTCCTTAGCTCGTTGTTTCTTGTGAGACTTTCTCATCAAGCTTAATCTGCTTTCAATGCCGCTATCTGAATAAATTATTTTTTAAGAAAGATGGCATGTCGACTCACAATCACATTGTGGTCTTCTAGAATGTAGAAATAGCATATCCTAATGAATCTTTAGGATATCCTATGAATCGAGCTCTGAAGGACCTAAACTCTAAACTTGTCCGCTTGTTATCTTGATATGAGCCGGATACCTCAAATTCTAAGATGAACTTCAGATTGATTTCTTTACCGGTGCGATATTCATTACTTAGGAACGGTCTTAGGGAACCCCTATTCAGTAGATAAATTGAAGTTAGACAAATGAATACTCCAAAGAAAATCAAGGAAGGTCTGTGAAAGCTCATCATGGATTGGACCATATCAATAGAGTCCGATATCTCATTCGTAAACTACAAATTGAGTTGAGGTTATTTTCTGGTGGACGTCCATTGAGAGACTATGCTATTTTTCTGAGATAGTTAGGAACTTTTTGGCTAAGATATTCACCTCCTTGATCTGATCGAAGAATCTTAATGGGTTTTCCTATTTGTTTTTCTACTTCATGTCTGAATTTTTGAACTTTTCAAAAAGCTTTCAAACTTGTGTCTCATAAGATACACATACCTATACTATGTCGGTAAAGATAATGAAGTAGAAATAATTGCCTCTAGCCGAACACATCAAATGGGCCGCACACTCAGTATGTACTAAGGGCAAGGAGAATTATGGCCCTTTCCCCATGTCCTACAAAAGAAGTTTGTCCATTTTGCCTATGAAGAACATGGATTCACCAAGTTGGAGTATGACCTCAAGTCAATGGAAACTCAATAGCCCATATTTCTCACAATTTGTTATCTATCTTTCTCTATATGACCTAAGTCTTAGGTGCAGATAAGATACTGTACATTTGGACTATCCTCTAGAGTCTTTGATGTTGCATTCAATTTTTGCTCGATATTAGAAAGGTGTATCATCAATATGAGTAATGCAAGATCGTTTAATTAGGGAAACTCAACTGTGAAATTTTTATTGTTTTTATACATAAAAATGTTACAATGGCTTAAGAATATTACATAGCTTCTAGTACTAAAGCATGAAACAATGAGATATCCAAATTCCTCTAGCTTCTGCAGGCACATATAACGAATATTTCAATACTAATCTAAACCAGATGGTAAGTCGAAGAGGTAGTTCCTACGGTCACACGCAGCAAACTCTTCGCTCATTATCAATGCATAGATCAATATCTTCCATCCCTCAACCTCCTGCTATCCTCAAGACCCTGCAAGAGCAAAGTGCATCAGATAAGCCACTAAGAACCACGAGTCAGCACCCAACTGGATGCAGGAATGAAACCATAAGGTTTAGATCAATAAGCTCCTAGAGGACCAGAGGTCAACCTCCTCTTGATTCTTCAGATGGCTCAGGTATGTAAGGACAGTTGCTTCAGTGGCCTGTCAGCTGTTGTCACATGGAAAATATTTCTTTACACTGACCTTCTCTTTGCTCTATGCCTTCTTCTTCTTTCCTCCTTCAACTTCTCTTTTTCGCGACATTGCAACTTTTCTCTTTCATAAAGATTTCTTTTGAGAAGAAGTCCATTCCATAGCCAGAACATGAGCTTTAGAACTTCATGAAGCTCAGCATGACCCAGCATAGTTCATTAAGTTTGGCCGAACTATTTGAAGTTATGCATGTGGTAGTTCATGATAACTGCCCATATGCAATTCAGTCAAGAAGTTGTAAAATTATATCATTTCCTGCAAGATCCAAAGTCTAAATCTTCACTCGGCTTCTCAAGCTCTTCAATTCTTGATCAATCATCACGATATGATCCTGGATGATTGACGCCATCATCATCTTATTATACCTAAAGTGTATTTATGATCTGATATTGGCTCGCGACCTCTGTATCCACTCAACATTCTGATAGGTGAGGCAACATGTTTGGTGAGGCAGTGCTGATGATCTTCATGTGGACTGGAGCTTTCATCAGACATCGAGCCCAACATGTATTGACCTATTTATCCTTTTTGCCTTACTCTTTCAGAGATGCCTCTCCTATTCAGACGATGGGACGGGCTGGTGTGTGGGAAGGTCCTAGTACGCAACACATGGGTCAACTTCTCAGAACACCAAAATAATTTGTAGTTCCTAGAGGATCGATCTTTATAATTGGTGATCGGATCAGTTCTATGGTGTGTCCAGGATACATGCTAATGGGTTGGACGCAGCAGTTTTTTCTGTAGAGAGTCAAAGATTCTAGTTAGATATTGTAATTAATGACTCGACCAATTTATTTAGAAATTTTATTTTAAACAAATTAGCTTCCACTATTTTCTACGGATCCGCTACACTCCTTTGGTGAGATGCAAAAAATCTCTTACGATTAATGATTTTTAGTGGGTGGTCTGAGATCTCACAACTGACCATCACTCACCTAACAGTTTTATTAGTGATGGATTAGGCCATGAGTGAACACTCTTGTTCAATGATTCTTTTTCATGGTGGCACCCAAACTTAGTCTCTAATCATGGAATCTCACCGTATTCAGAATATTGATCCACTCTTTTAGTTCTAAGTATCATGACACCTCGACCATTCTTGCCAAGACTGAATTTTCTAATTGAGTCTCTCCACCGTATCTAGAAATTAGAGCCCAACTCATCCTCCAATCCATACATCCAATGCTAATAGACATGGTTGTGTCTTCTCAGTGCAACTGAGCCACTATGATCCAATCGAGAAACAGATCATCCCTAGAAGGGCCGCACATATATATGGTAGAAGTTCTCAGACTTAATCTTTTTTGGGAGATTGATTTAGGTCTCATTAACTAGACTATCATAGTCAATAACAATTATGACTAACCTAGTGGCATGGGTTAGCTCAGATTATTGGACCAACCTGTAAATCAAAATTGGTGTTAACAGATATGGCCAGGTAAAGTGGAGACTGTTGAAGGGATATGCATTAATCGTACAGAGAATGCATTCAGATCCTGAGTAGGCCTCCCCAATTAAAATCAGTCGGTTGTAATGTGCCAAACTACAACATTAGACCACTAAATTATTGAGCCAGAACGCAAATTGGGTTAGCTACAATCCAGCACTCTAACCTTGAGCCGTTAGGTTTTGCTTTGCATCGTGACTCGATCTTGACCCAGACTTAATCCTATTAGGCTGGTCAATTTAAGCATTGGTTGATCCTATCTAACAAACTCTTTGATTCGATTTGAATCAACCGCTTGACCTAATTGGAGCTAACCCAAGTGGTGAACCCAGTATTAATGAATATGTTAATTAGATCTGAAATTTTTCAAATTTTAGACCTAATTTATATTCCATAATTCTAATTCTTAATTAAGTAGGGTTCATAAACAAAATACGCACAATAAATTCTAGGGTTTCCAGGATCTAGGATTTTTGCAAGAAAGTAAGTTTTGATTTTCTGATAAGGATGAACGCGCAGCACCCTACCATCATAAGAACATCCCCAATCGATGGAAGGAGAAGGGCCTTTAAACCCTTCTTGCATTCTTAATGACGCGATGAGCCAGAGGAACGCCTTAATCAAGAAACATGTAATACTTGACAAAATAATTTTTAGATCTATATCATATAATCTTATATACAAATTAGATCTAATCATGGCAATATTTTTGCATACATCTCATGTATTGAATCATGCATATTTTTCCAGATCTAAATTATCTCAATAATAAATCTAAAAAATTAGATTTAAATTTAATACTTATCAAAATAAACTCTATCTAGAATAACTATGTAGAACTATTTTCTACAACTAGTCTATCATGGATCAATCAATATCTCAATATGAATGTATCTCTCTCAACAAACAACAA
>QRFJ01007877.1:0-13331 GCA_006176705.1 Cocos nucifera | reverse complement strand
ATCTTAATAAAAAACATGATAAATCTATAAAACTAGTTAGATCTACATCATATATCACATATAAAAATTAATCTAACTAAAAATATATTTTGCATACACTCATGTATCATATTATGCATATTTTTAGATCTAAATTATCTTTAAATATTAAAAATAAGATTTAAATTTGATCATATCAAATTAAAATTTATTCTAAAAATTTTGAAACTATTCTACAACTAGTCTAAACATGCATCTATCTCATATGAATAAATTAAATAATATTTTCTATTTTTTAGATCTAATTATAATATTTATAATATCAAAAAATAATAAATAAATAGATTTAAAAATTATAATTAATTAAATTAAAATTATGATCATGCTAGACTACATATAAAATAATTATATTCCTAGTCTAGTCATGCATCTCATACATCTTAGATCTAGATTATTTAATTTTTAATTTTTTGATTTTAAATCTAATCATATCTAATATGATATCTAAAATCATCTAATTATTAGATAAAAAATAAATTAAAATTAGATCTAATGAATTATGGAATCTGGCTCTGATACTAGTTGAAGGAAAAAACCTATTTTTTGAGTTAGATTCGTTCAGATCTGATTAGATCAGGAGGGATATTTTAAAAATTTTTTTCTAAGATATTAATCAGATTTGATACTTTTTAGATCTAATCTTATTAATTTGATAATAAAAATTAAAATTAAATTTAAATTTAATTTAATTATACCTTTATTTTGGATAATTCAATTATCTTGTGATGATTCTGATGCTTGCCTGAGATTCTGGATATAGCTATGCAAGTGCCTGACCTCTATCGGTATTCACTCAGGCAAGATCTAAAGATCTTCTCTTTCTTAATCAATTTTCTAAAAATCAAATCTGGATCTAATCTTGAAGGTCTTCAAAATGGCTTTGAAAAATAGACGTTATCTCTTGCAGCAGTGCTATCTTCTTCCTTTTCTGATGCTTTTCACTTACTTGGATCGCACCTTCTTCATGCCCAAAGTCTCTTGGGCATGGAGAGGAGAGAAGATCAGAGGGTGGTATGGAGAAGGAGGGAGAGGGGCTATGTGGCGTGGGCTAAAGTTAGAAGAACTAAATTCTAGGCGTAGATAAGGTTTATATAGATCCTGTTGTGCCATGCAATGCCACATCATCCTGGCTAATCACGGCCCTTTGTGTAATTAGATCTAAATTTGATTGGTGGAATGACATCATTTGATCCAATTCTAAGCGTAGATAGGGTTTATATAGACCCTGCTGTGCCATGCAATGCCACATCATCCTGGCCAATCACGATCCTTTATGCAATCAGATCTAAATCTGATTTATGGGATGACATCATTTGATCTAATCAGATTAGAGTCCCTCAAAACTCTCCTTAGGTGGCACCAAGACTAGGTCAAACAAGTCTTCTTGGCACCACCGAATTTAATTTTCTGAAGCAACTAGAGTCCCATCTATATGAGACTCCATCTTCTATCCTCATGGGGTGCATGCCTCCCTAGGCATGCATCCCTTACTTGTCTGCTTTTTAGGAGGAGGACAAGTCCCCAAGTTTTGTCCTATGGATGTATGACACATGGATAGATGTCTAAGTATCTAGAATCAACGTTTGACCAATGTTCGAAGACAAAATTTAGCAGGTGATGGAAAATGGCAGGTGTTATCTCAAATTTATCTCATAAATTAAGATAACCCTTTTCTAACCTGGACAAGCTTTAGTCAGATCAAGTAAAGGTTTCTGAGTGAGCCCAAATATATTTGGCTCAATTGAGACAAGCTTTAATGATTGTTAAAGGAGAACATTAGGCTCAATCATGTGCTAGCATGATTTTCTTGAACCTAATTAAATCTTATTCAAATCAATTGATCTAGGTTAATCCAATTGATGATATCCAAATCTAAATCCTTATTTGTGTGATTCAGTTAGGTTCAGTTACATATGATAATGGGATATATCATGATCTCTATCATCGACATCATCAAAACATCTTTCGATGGATCAGAATTTTTTTGATTCAGACAACTAGTATGATCGATCATCCAAATCATTCTAATTGCTCCCAAAATCCACTAGTGACACCTTGCAGCATATGGTGGCAACCCATCAGAACTGAAAGCGAACCTCTTAGTGTAGTTACCTATGTGATTAAGTTCCTCTATCTTGAGTCCCAACCAGATTAGGGTTAGGTGATCTCATCAAATCCTAATTTTCGTCATATGAATTAATCATTTGATTCAAGTCCAATATGAAAATTCTAATAGAAATTCTTTCTATTATTTTACTCTGCCATGGCCATGGGCTTATAGACTTGATTCTCATGATCATCATAGAGCTACTCCTCATCTACCGAGGTAAATAGATCCCTTATTGGTGCAATCCAATTCCTACAATGAACATGCTATAGCCAACATACACCTCAGGATTCCGAATAGCTAGGAGACTAAGTAATGGTGTAGTCAAACTATAACACCCTCAAGATGAACTGCCGATGCACCTCAGGTCAAAGAACCAGTACACCACTGCAGCTTCAAGCTAGTCATCGACGAGAAGGTAGACTTTCTCATGACTGCTCGAGGTGGTCACACTCAGTGCCCTCATTCTCTAATGAGTACCTGTACTCTCACTATGATGTCTCCACACCGTAGACTCAAGACTCATCTATCTAAAAGAAGTGATCGTACACCAACCTTTCGGATCAATCACCATTCTCATGATGATCCTATAGTCGAGATTATTTTATGAGTTAATAATGAAAATTCATGTCTTAAATTTTCAACTCTTGAAAATATGAACTATCATTACTATTAACTCAAGGGATGTATCACAGACACTTTAAAATACACACTGTGATAGAAAATAATTTATTTTATTATTTATAATTAAAATTATAATTTTGTCCTTAGAAGTATATTATAAGTGTCAGCCAATCTGGCTTCTAGGGCACACATATCTAACATGTCATTCCTTATTAAGAGAATATCATCCACGTACAAAATAAGAAATACCACTACTGGACCATTTGCCCATTTATAAATTCAGGATTCTTCTCCGTTCTTAATGAAGCCATATGTTTTGATCACTTTATCAAAATGCATGTTCCAACTCTAAGATATCTGCTTCAATCTATAAGTGGATCTTTGAAGCTTGCACACCTTGGACTCATCTATGGATGTGAATCCTTTAGGTTGTATCATATACATCTCTTCGGTTAGCTCTCCATTTAGAGAAGCTGTCTTCACATCCATCTGCCAGATCTCATAGTCCAGATGGGCAGCAATGGCAAGCATGATCCAAATGGACTTGAGCATTATCATAGAGGAGAACATCTCATCCTAGTCAATATCATAATGTTGACGATACCCTTTGACAACCAGATGGGCTTTATAGGTCTCCACCTTTTCATTTGCGCCCCTCTTCCTTTTGATGACCCATTTATACCCAATGGGTTTAATCCGTTCAGGTGGATCAACTAATGTCCATACATCATTGACCTTCATGGAATCCATTTCGGATCTCATGGCTTCTAGCCATTTCTTAGAGTCGAATCTCTACATCACATCCATATAAGTGATCGGATCCTCATCATTCTCATCGAGATCGATGGAATCACCATTCTGGATCAAGAATCCATAGTATCTATCTAGATGGCGGGGTACTCTATGGCATTATCTTAATGGTACGGGTTCACTAGACTTCGGATCTGATCTGATCAAATCCAACTTAAGTTCAACATTCTGTGTCAGATTTTCTATCTATTGAATTTTATCAAGTTCAACCTTAGAGGCAATAGTTCCTTCATTAAGGGACTTCTTTTCCAAAAAGGTTGCCCTAAGGCTGACGAACATCTTTTGTTCATCAGCATGGTAGAAATAGTATCCTTTGGTCTCTTTTGGGTATCCTATGAATGTACACTTGTCAGAAGAATCCGACTTATGTTTTATCAGATTCACTTCAAAATCGTTTGAACATTTCAAAAGAATCTGACTTATGTTTTATCAGATAGACATATCCATATCTGGATAGATCATTTGTAAAAGTGATGAAGTAGACATATCCACCTTTGGCACTTATGCTTATTGGTCCACATACATCAATATGTACTAGACCTAAGAGCTCATTGGCTCTCTCACCTTTTCTAGTGAAAGATGACTTGGTCATTTTACCAAGAAGATAGGACTCACAAGTTGGAAGTGATTCACAATCATTAACTTCGAGGATTTCCTTTTGAGTCAACCTATTTATCTTGTTCTTACTTATATGACCTAGTCTACAGTGCCATAAATAGATATCTGATACACTATCTAATCTAAGATTCTTGCCAGTAGAATAGATTACATTAATAGATTGTGATAATATATATACACCATTATTCAATTATCCATAGAAAATAGTAACACCATTCATAATGACATTACATACTCATTTCTTTATTGAAATTTCATAATTATTCATGGCCAAAAAGCCTACAGAAATGATATTTAAAAAGAAACTAGAACAGAAATAACAATCATTAAGAACAACAATATAAGATTCAAATATAAGTTTCAAAATTTCTAAAGTTAGAGCTGGAACTGGTCTTCCATCTCCAACATTCAGGAATCTCTCGCCTTGCTCGAATCTTCTACTGACCTGTAACCCCTATAACGAATTGCAAATATGGTAAGGGCTACTGATATCTAATACCTAGTCAGTAATATCACAAATAGAGAAATTGCAAGGAGATCATATAAATACCTTACCCAACAGCAGCTTGCTTCTTTCTCTGCCTGTTCGGATCCAGGAAGGCAATGTACTGAGGATGGTTCCTCTTCTAGTGCCCCCACTTCTTACAAAAGAAGCATTTGGCTTGACTCTTATCAGGCTTGATCTTTGGGATCTGAGCCCGCATAGGTGTCCTAGCATGAACATGCACCTTCTTGACTTTCTTCTTCTTGTTCTTCTTTTCTTTTCCAAAGGATCGAGAACAAGAAGACGAACCTTCCACTAAGTTCACCGACTCCTTATGGAGTTGGTGATCCTTCTCAAAGTTCTTAAGTAACCCCAGTAACCCGTGATAGTTTACTTCAAGCTTTATCATTCTATAATGAGTAAGAAAAAAAAGATAGGACTTTGGCAGTGAGTTTAGTATTGCATCTTTCTCATGTTGTTCATGCAAGGAAAAGCCGAGTTTACTCAAGCGCTCTATCAGCTCGATCATATACAGTACATGATCAGTGATAGAGGCTCTATCCTATATTTTGATGTTGAAGATGGTGCAACTAATATTGTGCCTCTCAACGTCATCGGGTGTGCCAAAAGAATCCTCCAACACTTAGAGCATTTCGTTTGGCTGAGCTATCTCAAACTTGCGACTGCACTCGTTGCTCATCATAGCCAGCATAATGCAGCACACCATGGTTCGATCACTAAGCCACTTCTGATAAGTATCTTTAACTATTTCACGTGCATTGACAGCTGGCTCCTTAGGTGTAGGATCCATCAGCACATATAGGATCCGTTCATGCTCCAGGATAATCTTCAACTTTCGGTACCAACTACCGAAGTTAGGTCCCACCAACTTATCATTGTCTAATAATGATCGGAGCGATAGAGAAGTGGCCATGTCTGAGCAAAGAAAAAACAAAATCTAATTAGTAATTGATTCATTAAACCTAAAGATTTGGACTTTAATCAAAAGATTTCTTCCACTATTTTATTCGAATTGATAGCCTCTACCTCCAATTCAAGGAATTATCCTAATTTCTTAATGGGTACTAGAATCCACATAGACTATACACAAGCTCAACTTTAGTTGGCTCACTTATGATATCTAAGGGTAGGTTCATAACCAATTGTTTCTCCAAATAATTTCAAGTAATTAAATTTTGCCCCAAGCCCTGATCAGTTGGTTTTGGCCTTCTCAGAAAAGGATCCAGATAGGTCCAACCATTAACATGACCATACTTGGCCCATCTAACCAATGAATGATCAGGCCCAACTTTGGTTAGCCCACCTGACCACCATTTAGAAAGACGTATCCAAGAGATCATATAATGAATGATAATTTCATCAACTGATAAGCACCAGGCCTTTGGGCCTCTAATGATTATCCAACTGATAGACCCATTATCATCCACTTTAATTGGAGGCTATGATCCAATTATCATATAACTATTTCATTTTAGAGACCTAATAATTTTAGAGAATTTATTTATAAAAGTGAGTAGGTTAGATTAACCAGCTTGTCATGATCCTTCCACTAACTTCACCAAGTTAGCTTAAGAGAGATCATTAATAGGCTAGTCTAGGAGCACCTAAATCAGTCAAACTGATTTACCTAGTTGATATGGGTTAGCTCGAATAGTCAAGCGATCCGATCAAAATATAGTCTCATTAAGAGGTTAGGTAAGTTCGATCAGTGGAAGGGTCTGCCAGGCTTGCCTTAGACACCATCAGAAATGGTCAGGTAAGCGGGCTGCCAATTAAAAACCATTGATCTAGTTTACCTTAGACACCAACTGGTTTAATTAGTTTTAATTAAATCAACCTAACAGTTTGTGCTAGACCGCATAGACAAGAATCAAGCCCATCTTGGCTCTTGTTAAAGACATGGGCTTGACCAACTACAACTATTGTAATTGATCAAGAGAATCCTTGACCTAATCTAAGATAATAATTGATTAGATTTAGTCAATTCTCTAATTAAGTCCATTCTTTAATCTAACCCTAGGTTTAACCCAATTAATGGACCTAATCTCCACTAACCTATTTAACCCAATGTGTTATGATTTGTGTCTTAGGATCTTCAATTCACAATCCTAGATCCTAATCAATCAACTTCTTAATTCTCAATTAAGTTTTGGGCTGAGGGTTGGGGTTCGGCTTTTTCAAAAATGATTTTCATATTTATAAAATATTTTTATAACATGATTCTATCAATCAAGTTATATGTTTGATTCATAATCAATATATAAGTAAAATAAACATAAAACTACTTTAGATCTAATCTATACAGGTTCATGTAATTGAAATAGTTTCAATAATAATCAATCATAAATCTCCCTAGATTAAATCTAACACATTTATGATGATTGAAATCAGATTAAAATATTTTTAATTAGATTATAAAATCTCTTAGATCTAATATAAAATTTTATGATCAATATTTTAGATCAGCACGTACTAGGATAACCTATTCATTATACGGGGTAAACCTTATAGTAGGACAACCTTATGGCAGTCTGTGCAATCTAAAATATTTTATTTTATTTTTTTAATTTTAAATTTAATAATTAAATTATAAATTAGATCTAATCTAAGAAATAATTTAGACATATACAAAAATTATGTAATAAGAACCTAGGCTCTGATACCAATTGAAAGAACCAGATCTAGGATTTCATAGGTAGATCTTAAAATTTTTTCAAAATTTTACAGTGGAAGACTTAAATAAATCTAAAATTTATTTAAATAATCATGTAAATACCTAAATCTGAGATCTATTATATGATTAAGATATGATATTAAATAAAAAATTAAAATCAAATAAGAAAGAAAAAAGTTAATCAAATCAACCTAGATCTATACTACATCAAATGCAGGTATGAAGTTTATAGATCAGATCTATTACTTGAGCAAGTTTAGAAGTTCTAACTTGCTGATCCGGACTTGAGGATGAAGTCACAAGCCGCACACATGTCCGACCTCTAGGAGTCATCCACATGAGCCTACGATCTCTGATCTGAAGTCCGATGTAGGAAATCAGTATAGCATGCTAGTACTATGCTGATCCTTCTTCGACAATCGATCCGATGCTTTCTTCTTCAAAATTTGGACTCTCTAAAATATGAGAACAAAGATGAGAGTTTACTGATCTAAGACTCTCTCAAAAGAACTCAAAAGAAAGGAGGAGAGATTGTAAATAAAACAGTCCTAGAAGAAGATCCTCTTTTTCTTCTCTTTTCTCTCACCTAGACACCTAGTTTGGTGCTTATGAAACCCCCATGCCCAAAGATCCTCTTCCTCTAATTTTTGCACATCCCAAACCTCTCCTAAAGCTCTATATTTTATAAAAAATTAGAATAAAATTTGTTCAATAAATAGGAAAAAAGAAGAGTTCAAGTTAGGTGAAATTCCTAGACTAGGAATATCCAAACATGCGAAGTTGTTAGGGCGCCCAACTCTTGGGTGCCTCCACCACAATTTTTGGCATGGACCAGTAAGGGAGGGTGCATAAAAAAAAATATTATTTTCATGGAATAAAAAAAAAATTAATTAAAAGAGGAGGTGGCACTCAAGGGAAGATGTTTTGGTCAATAAGGATTCTATCTCATAGAATCCTAAGCAAAACCAATTCCTCCTTTGACTTGGTCTTCCACCTAACTTTCAAATATGACTTGGAGGGAGAGAGGGGGCATGGAAATCAGGAAGAAAGAGATTTTCTATGAAAAATATCTAAAAAATAGGTATGGGAGGCATTGGGACCAAGGTGCCGCAAGGAGATAGGGAGTCCTAGTCATACTAGGACTCCTGTTTTGACTTGGTCAAACAAGATCTTTTAACTAAATAAAATTAAGATTAAACTAATCTAATTAAATAAGATTTTAATCCATTTAAGAATTTAATTAAGTTAAATTAAATTATATTTAATTTTGATTTATTTTCTAATCAAATTAAAAAATTGGGTTAATCCAAGTCCTAATTAGACTAGGACTAGTTCTTCCTTGCACTTGGCTTATCCAATAAACCAATTAAACTTGATCCAATCAAGCCCAAACTAAATCTAATTAAATTATATTTAATTAGACTTAATCTCAGCCTATTGGTTTAATCAAATTAAGCTAATTAGTAATTTAATTGCTAATCGATCCTTCTACAACACTTACACTAGGTTAAACACCAATCGTATTGATTGTTTAACCCTAGAACGATTCTTAATCATTGATCAATCATCCGATCAGATCATAAGCTCTAATATATGTAACCTCATAGGTTTGAACCTAAGTCGATAGTATAGAAATAAATTTTTATACCAATTGAAGTGACCATCTAGCAATGATACCCGATGATCGGATAAGTCGAAGGTGTAGAACACCATCCTTAGAACCCATGTGGATATAGTTTCTATATAATTCATCCCCTTGACCACAATGCTTGTAGGATACATCAGAGTTCAACTGTCAACTCTGATCAGGTTGTCCATATTATATTTTAAAATATCAAATTCATTTGATAGATTATCCTGGCCAAGGTTTTGCTATATTGAAATACAGTGATACATTCTTCTCCAACTCTTGGAGTGGTCAATTCCATCTTGATCACACTCTGACTTTGTAAGTACTTGACAATGCCCTCATTGCTGAAATAGAAATTCAGTTAGTCTGGTACCAAAATATAGTGAGTTGCTTGCAAGGCACTAAGGTGATCTCAGGTCTAAGGGATACTTATACCTATATCCCATCAGAGACATTCTCGACAGCAGAATGCTCTAAAGTTGATCACGTTCAATGACGATGTACCCATACATCTCACCTATATGCTATACCAGTGTATCCACACACCTTGGTTAAGAGAACAACCAACCTATATGGCGTATAGCGACCTATGCTCGATAAACACTATCGTCCTAATTAACAGCCTATCATTTGGTCGTGAATAAATTTAATGACTAATCGATAAATCCTCTCTTTATCGAAACTAAATAGTTCTAAGGACTTCATTATAACAATGGAGTTCATTAGAAGATGTAAACTTATGATGAAAAAAGATGCCAAAATATTTTTTATTAATTAATAAATTAATTATAATATCTCAACCATCAACAGACTGATGATTGGCTTTGGGATATAATTTTCAATAAGCTCAGCATAAGAATAACTCTAAGGGATCCAATAGTGACAACATTGACTCTCCCTTCGATGATCGAAAGGTCGTCAAGTCTTTGATCGATAAGTGCACCTTGTCGGAGGTTGTGGATAGGATCGTCCACATCGACTTTGAATAATGGATATGGGATTCCTTTGGGATCTTCCTTGAGGTAACTATCCTGTCCTCCATTTTCTGACTTGTCTATGTGTTTTTTCCTTAGCATGACTAACTTTATCTTCTACAGATGGGTCATCAGTTGATCGCCAACATCAAGATGATCAACCTTCAAAGGACTGAGATCTTAAAGGCAGCAAAAGTTTTAAAGAGCATAAGATCGAGATCGATCGCCTATCGAAGGAGAAATTCGTCGGTGTCAAACATCTTCAAGAGGCTGTCCGAAGTGCCGAACGAGCTTTGACGGAGGCAAAAGAGGAGTTGGTCCTAGAGACAGAGAGAGGAAAGAAGGTAGAGGCCAAAGTTGTTGAAAAAGAGAGGCATGTTGGCGAGGCCAATGAACAAGCTATTTTGGACTTTAAGGCCTCCAAAGAATTTGAAGATATAAAGATTGATTTTGCCTAGATAACCTTCATCAAAGGGTACGAGCTTTGTCAAAGGAACATGGCTGAAAAGTTTTCTGAGCTTGATCTTAGTTTCTTGGCAGGAGAATCCTCTAACAATGAGGCACGACCTTCCACTGTCGGTGCCAACCTCCCATCTGCTGAGCCTCCTATCATGACTTTCGAATCTGCTCAAGAGCTTGGGACTGCCGAAGCTGCACTGAGCTCATCCACTGCTCCTTTAGAGATTGAAGGCTTTTGATTGTTATACTTTTTTTCTTTTTTCTTCTATTTTTTTCTATACTTAAAACATCTTGATTAATGAAAGTAAATTCCTTCCTTTGCTATACCTCGATGTCATGGTGCTTTTATGCATTAAATACAGTCTCCAGTTAAAGCTAAACCTCCACCTTAGGGTATCCTCTTGAAGGCTCAAATGAAAAATTTAAGAAGAGAAGTTCGTCAACTTAGCAAGATAAAGAAAAATCAGCATTTTCTTGCTACAAGATTGTTCAAATCTGATTAGATCTGAAGGAATATTTTAAATTTTTTTCTAAAAATTCTAATCAGATCTGAGACATCTCAGATCTAATCTAATAGATCTAATATTAAAACTAAAAATTAAAATTAAATTTGATTTAATTTCGTACCTTATTTGGGTAATCTGATTATCCTGTCGATGATATGCTGAAGCTCGAAATTCTGGATGTAGCGATGCAAGTGCCTAGCCTCTATCCTTCTGGATCTAATTTTTAAAAATTAGATCTAGATCTAATTCGTAGAGCCTTCAAAAGATGGATGAAGGCCGCATGCTCATCTCATGAACACATAGTATGTCTTACTAATCCTTGCACCAACAAGTTGTTTCTTCCTTGCTAGATTCACCCAACCTTTTGGGCATGGAGAGGGGAGAGAGAGGACTAGAGGGAGGCATAGAAGAGGGGAGGGGCAGCCTTGCGGCATGGTGAATGGGCGCTGACATCAAAACCCTAGGCGTAGACAGGGTTTAAATAGATTCTGCTACACCATGCAGTGCCACACAAGTCTGACCAATCGTATTGCTTGGATTAATCAGATCTAAATCTGATTGATGGAGTGATATCACCTAATCCAATTAGATTAGAGACCCCTTTAATACTCCATAGATGGTGCCAATTTTGGATAGGCCTAAACACTTTTGGCGCCTAAGAGTTTAAAGCCATCATGCAACCTCTGGAGTCCCATCTATATGGGACTTCTCCCTTTTCCCCATGTGAGCATGCCAACTAGGGGTGTGTGCACATTCTTGTGCATGGAATCAAGGGTGCATGCACCCCAAGGAGATGTCCAAAGGGGGTGCATGCCCTTGCCCCTTCTTTCCTACATTGAGATATCTCATGTCTCGACAGTGACAGAAAAAGGCGGGTAGCGATAGGAATTAGCAGGTATTATCTTATTTCCATATGATGGATTAAGACAATCCTTTTCTGACCTAGACAAGCTCAAGTTAGACAAAGACAAATTCATATAGAGCTTTCTGATGAGTCTAAACTAATTTGGCTCAATCGAGACGAACCAGAAAGACTACAGAAGGAGAAAGTTAGGCTCAATCATGTGCTAGCATGATTTTCTTGAACCTAATTGAATCTAATCCAAATCAATCAAACTAGATTAGCTTGATTGATCACATCTATACCCAAATCCTTATTTGTGTGATTCAATTAAATTTAGTTCTGTATGGTAATGAGATATGTCACGATCTTTATCATCGACATCATCAAAATGCCTTTCGATGGACCAAAATTTTTTCGATTCAAACAATTAGAATGATCGATCATCAAGATCATCCTAATTGCTTCCAAAATCCATCAATGACACCTAGCAGTATATGGTGGTAAGCTATCAAAACTAAAAGTGAACCTCTCGAAGTAGCTATTTGTATGATTGGGTTTTTCTATCTTGAGCTCCGATAGGATTAGGGTTAAGGTGAACTCGTCAAACCCAATATCTATCATATGAATTAACCATTCAATTCGAGTCTGATGTGAAATCCTAAAAGAAACTCTTTTTATCATTTTTACACTGCCATGGCCATGGACTTATGGACTCAATCTCATGATCATCATAGGGCTACTTTTTATCTACCAAGGTAGATAGATCCCCTATTCGTGCAATCCAATTCTTACAATGAACATGTTATAGCCAACATACACCTTAGAGCTTCAAATGGTTAGGAGATCAAGTTATGATATAGTCAAACTATAACATCCTTAAGGTGAACTGTTAATGTATCTTAGATCAAAAAACCAGACACACCACTATAGCATCGAGCCAGTCATCGACAAGAAGGTAGACTTCCTTATGACTGATCGAGGTGGTCATGCTGAAGGAAAATCCTGATTTCCCGGACCAGGTTCGTTCGAATCTGATCAGATCGAGAGATATATTTCAAAATTTTTCTCTCGATCCCAATTAGATCTGGGATGTTTCAGATCTAATTTTATTATTTTAATAATAGAAATAAAATAAAGATAAATTAAATCAAATTTAATTTACCTGATTTGGGTAATCCTATTACCCTGTTGATGATCCTGTTTGTAGCGAAAAGTTCTGGATCTAGCCATGCAAGCGCCTGGCCTCTACCGATATCCACTCGGGCTAGATCTAGATATCCTCTTCTTCTCTATCATACCTCCAAAAATTAAATCTGGATCTGATCTGGAGGATCTTCAAAACTCCTTTTGAAGATCTGCAGTCATCCTTTGCAGCAGTGCAGCCTTCTTGCTTTGGATCGCCTTTCTTTGATCTGGATCGCACCAACCAAGGTCCAAAACTCCTTTTGGATGTGGAGAGCAAGGGGAGAAGATGGTTTGGCATGGAGGAAGAGGGGAGAGGCAGCCTTGGGGCATGGGGAACTTTGATCTCAATTCAATTA
>QRFJ01007876.1:0-37730 GCA_006176705.1 Cocos nucifera | reverse complement strand
GATACAGTGGCTCAGTTGCACCGGGAAAGATGCAACCATGTCTATTAGGCATTGGATGCTATGGGCTGGAGGATGAGTTGGGCTCAATATTTTGGATACGGTGAGAGACTCAATTAGGAATCCAGTCTATGCAAATGGTGGGTCTGACTTAACTAAGGAGTGGATCAATATTTCGGATACGGTGAGATTCATGAATTAGAGACCAAGTTTGGGTGCACCATGATTAGAGAATCATTGAACAAGAGTTGTTCACTCATTGGCTAACCCATCACCAATAACTGTTAGGTGAGGTGATGAGTCAGTTGGTGAGACCGCACCACCCACTAGAAATCATTAATCATGGAGATTTTTGCATCTCTACAGAGGGAGTGTAGGGATCCGAGAAAATAGTGGGAGCTAATTTGTTTAAAAATAAAATTCCCTAAATAAATTGGTCAAGTCATAATTACAGTATCTAACTAGAATCTTTGACTCTCTACAGGAAAATGTCTGCGTCCAACCCATTGGCACGTATCCTGGACACACATAGACTGACCTGGACCCAATTATAAAGATTGGCTCAGGAACTACAAAATTATTTTGGGTTCCGAGAAGTTAACCCATGTTATTGGACCAGGACCCTCCCACCTTACCAGCCCGTCCATCCACTGAACAGAGAGCGTCTCTGGAAAAATGGATAGACGAAGATAATAAGGCCAGATATTACATGTTGGGCTCGATGTCTGATGAGCTCCAGCGCCAACATGAAGATATCGGGACTGCTCGCCAAATGTTGGCTCACCTGCAGGAGATGTTTGGTGAACAGAGTCGCGCAGCCAAATATCAAGTCACGAAATGACTTTTTAAGGCTAAGATGCGTGATGGGCAGTCAGTCCAAGATCACTGTCTGACAATGATCAAGGACATGGAAGAGCTTGAGAAGCTCGGTGTGAAGTTAGACTTGGATCTGCAGAATGATATTATTCTGCAATCCTTGACTGATGCATATGGGCAATTCATCATGAATTACCACATGCATAAACTTCAAAATTCCTTGGCCGAATTAATGAATATGCTGGTTACCGCTGAGCTTTCTATGAAAGGTTCTAAAGGCTCAGTTCTTGCTATGGAATGGACTTCTTCCAAAAGAAAGTCTTATGGAAAGAAAAAGAAGTCTGTGAAAAAGCAAAAGGTGGAAGGATCAAAGAAGAAGAAGGCAGAAGCCGAAGAAAAAGGCCGATGTCAAAGGAAAGTGTTTCCATTGCAACAGCGACGGCCATTGGAAGCGGAACTGCCCTACTTACCTGGCCACCCTGAAGAACAAGAAGGAAGGTCCTTCTGGAGGTATGCTCGTTATTGAGTCTAACCTTACGGTTTCTTCTGCATCCAGTTGGGTGCTTGACTCTGGTTCTAGTGCTCATCTGTGCACTTCCATGCAGGGTCTTGAGGATAGCAGGAGGCTGAGGGATGGAGACATGATCCTACGCATCGGTAATGGAGCAAGAGTTGCTGCAGTAGCCGTGGGAACATACCCTCTTCGATTACCATCTGGTTTAGACTTAGTTTTGAAAGACTGTTATTATGTGCCTGCAGCTAGCAGGAATTTGATTTCTGTTTCATGCTTAGCACAAGAAGGATTATGTGATTCACCTTCTTTAAGGACCATTGTAACATTCTTTATGAAAGAAATAAAATTGCAAATGGTTTCCTTATTAATGGTCTTTATCAGCTACATATTGATGTACCTGTTCTAACTATCGAGCAAAACGTGAATGCCAAACGACCTAGGGATAGTCCAAACGACAGATATCTATGGCACCTGAGATTAGGTCATATAGCAGAAGATAGGATCAACAAATTGGAGAAAAATGGGCTATTGAGTCCATTGACTTTTGAGTCATATCCAACTTGTGAATCTTGTCTTCAAGGCAAAATGACTAAACTCCCTTTTGTTGGACATGGGGAGAGGGCCACAGATCTCCTTGCCCTAGTACATACTGATGTGTGCGGCCCATTTGATGTGCCGGCTAGAGGCAATTTTGTCTACTTCATTACCTTTACCGATGATCTGTCTAGGTATGGGTATGTGTATCTTATGAGACACAAGTCTGAAGCTTTTGAAAAGTTCAAAGAATTCAGACATGAAGTAGAAAAACAAACTGGAAAAACCCATTAAGGTTCTTCGATCAGATCGAGGAGGTGAATACCTTAGCCGGGAATTCCTAGACTATCTTCAAGGAAAATGGCATAGTCTCTCAATGGACTCCACCAGGAACACCTCAACTCAACGGGGTTTCAGAATGGAGAAATCGGACTCTATTGGATATGGTTCGATCCATGATGAGCTTCACAGACCTCCCTGATTTTCTTTGGGGACACTCATTGTTAACTTCAATTTATCTACTGAATAGGGTTCCCTCTAAAACCGTTCCTACCACACCGTATGAGATATGGCACGGTAAGAAACCAAGTCTGAGTCATCTCAGAATTTGGGGTTGTCCGGCTCATGTCAAAAGACAACAAGCGGACAAGTTAGAGTTTAGGTCCTTTAGAGCTCGATTCATAGGATATCCTAAAGAGTCATTAGGATACTATTTCTACATTCCAGAAGACCACAATGTGATTGTGAGTCGACATGCCATCTTTCTTGAAAAATAGTTTATTCAAGATAGCGGCATTGGAAAGCAGATTAAGCTTGATGAGAAAGTCTCACAAGTACAACGAGCTAAGGACCAATTGGAACCAAATCAGGTTGAGCCAATAAGAACACTACCTCCTCCACCTCGTAGATCGGAAAGAGTTTTCCCATCCCCCTGAAAGATACTTAGGTATTATTTCAGAGGAGTAGAGGAAAATGTTCCTCGTAGGTAATGGTGCTCATGGTGATGATCCCAAAACCTACAACGAGGCGATATCAGATATCGACTCCGAGAAATGGCTAGAGGCAATGCAGTCAGAAATTGACTCGATGCACTCAAACCAAGTCTGGACCTTGGTAGATCCACCAGAAGGTATAGTACCTATTGGGTGTAAATGGATCTTCAAGAGAAAGATTGGTGCAGATGGGAATGTGGAGACATTCAAGGCTAGACTAGTGGCAAAAGGTTATAGTCAACGCGAAGGCATTGACTATCAGGATACCTTTTCCCCAGTGGCTATGCTAAAATCCATCCGCACATTGCTTGCCGTTGCAGCCTATTTCGATTATGAAATATGGCAAATGGACGTGAAAACGGCATTCTTAAATGGATATCTTGAGGAAGATATCTATATGGAACAGCCGCTAGGTTTCACATCCAGTGATACTGATCACAAGGTTTGCAAGCTGCAAAGGTCCATATATGGACTTAAGCAAGCATCTCGGAGCTGGAACACTCGTTTCAATGATGTGATCAAAAATGTTTGGTTTCATCAAAAATGAAGAGGAACCATGTGTTTTCAAAAAGGTCAGTGGGAGCGCTGTTGTCTTCCTCGTATTGTACGTGGATGACATCCTCCTTATTGGGAATGATATTCCCATGTTGACATCAGTCAAGATATGGTTGTCCAAGGAATTCTCCATGAAAGACCTAGGTGAAGCATCCTTTATTCTAGGAATTAAGGTCTATAGGGATAGACCGAATAGGATGCTAGGACTTTCACAGAAGATGTACATAGAGGAAGTACTAAAGAGGTTTAGTATGGAAAACTCTAAGAGGGGATTAATACCCTTCAGACATGGTATTCATCTTTCCAAGAAGATGTGCCCTAGCACACCTGAGGAAATAGAACGCATGAGCAAGATCCCTTATGCTTCTGCAATAGGGAGCCTCATGTATGCCATGCTATGTACACGACCTGATATAGCCCATGCTGTGAGTGTCACAAGCAGATATCAGTCAAATCCAGGTGAAGAACACTGGACTTCTGTGAAATGTATCCTTAAGTACTTGAGAAGAACTAAGGATATGATGTTGGTCTTTGGTAATGGAGAACTCCAAGTCCAGGGATACACAGACTCGGATTTCATGTCCGATATAGATGATCGAAAGTCGACATCTGGAAGTCTGTTTGTGTGCAATGGTGGTGCTGTCAGCTGGAAGAGTTCCAAGCAAACTGTGATAGCAGATTCCACCATGGAAGCAGAATATATCGCTGCATCAGAGGCTGCGAAGGAAGCATTCTGGTACAAGAAGTTTGCTGCAGAAATTGGAGTAATGCCATCAGATGCCATTCCTCTATACTGCGACAACAATGGCGCCATAGCCCTTGCTAAGGAGCCGAGGTCTCACCAGAAATCCAAGCACATTGAGCGGCGATACCACCTCATCCGCGATTACCTCGAGAAGGGTTACGTCGAGGTCAAGAGAGTCAACTCCGCAGATAATGTGGCAGACCCACTTACAAAGCCGTTGGGCCAGCAGAAGATCGAAGCCCACCTTGAGAAGATGGGACTTAGACTTGTAGCCAATTGGCTTTAGGACAAGTGGGAGATTGTTAGATATATGTGCCCTAGAAGCCAGAATTGGCTGACACTTGTAATACACTTCTAGGGGCAAAATTATAATTTTGACTAATAATCAATAAAATGGGTTATTTTCTATCACATATGTGTATTTAGTGTCTGTGATACATCCTTTGAGTTAATGGTAATGATAATTCATATTTTCAAGAGTTGAAAATTTAAGACATGAATAATCATTATTAACTCATAAAATGCTCCCGACCATAGGATCATCACGAGGATGGTGATTGATCCGGAAGGTTGGTGTACAATCGCTTCTCTTTAGTAGATGAGTCTTGAGTCTACGGTGTGGAGACACCGGAGCGAGAGTACAGGTACTCGTTAGAGAACGAGGGCACTGAGCGTGACCACCTCGAGTAGTCATTAGGGAGTCTACCTTCTCGTCAATGACTGACTCGATGCTGCAGTAGTGTGTCTGGTTCTTTGACCTGAGGTGCATCGGCAGTTCACCTTGAGGGTGTTATAGTTTGACTACACCATTACTCGGTCTCCTAGCCATATGGAACCCTGAGGTGTATGTTGGCTATAGCATGTTCATTGTAGGAACTGGATTGCATCAAGATGGAATCTATCTACCTCGGTGGTAGAGGAGCAGCCCTATGATGATCATGAGAATCAAGTCCAGAAGCCCATGGCCATGGCAGAGTGAAATAATAGAAAGAGTTTCTATTTAGATTTTCACATTCGGACTCGAATCGAATGATTACATCATATGACAGAGACTAGGGTTTGACGAGTTCACCTTAACCCTAATCTGATCGGGGCTCAAGATAGAAGAACTTAATCACACAGGTAGCTGCACCAAGAGGTTCGCATTCAGCTCTGATGGGTTGCCACCATATACTGCTAGGTGTCACTGGTGGATTTTGGGAGCAATTAGAATGATTTAGATGATCGATCATTCTAGCTGTTCGAATCAGAAGAGTTCTGATCCATCGAAAGGAGTTTCGATGATGTCGATGATAGAGATCATGACATATCCCATTACCATACAGAACTGAACCTAACTGGGTCACACAAACAAGGGTTTGAATCTGGTGATCATCAATTGAACTGATCTAGTTCAATTGATCTGAATGAGATTCAATTAGGTTCAAGAAATCGTGCTAGCACTCGATTGAACCTAACGTTCTTCTTTTACTATCATAAATAAGTTGTCCTGACTGAGCCAAAGGAGTTTGTGCTCAATCAGAGGCCTTCATATGGTCTGACTGGAGGTTGTCCAAGTCAGAAAAGGTTGTCTTATTTTGTAAGACATTACCTGCCATTTTTGGTCACCTGCCATTTCTTGTTCTTTGACTTTGGTCAAAAGTCTACCTTTGACTGGTCAAACGTTGACCATTGACACTTTGACTTTTGACCACATGTCATGCACCTATTGGAGAGCTGGTGGGGGCCTGTCCCCCTGCCAGAACCTGGCAAGGAAGAGGGCGCACGCCACCCTTGGCGTGTGCCCAAGTTGGAGGCGCCTAGGAGTCCCTGTTGGATAGGGACTCCATCTCCTTTTTGGATTCCAATTAGAGTTCTCCTAAGAACCAACTTTGACTGGTCTTAGGCGCCCTCTAAGGAGGAATCCAGGGGACTCTATTTCCACCAATCAGATTTAGATCTGATTTCACAAAGAGTTGTGATTGGTTGGGAAGAAGAGGAGTTGGATCACAGATAGTCTATAAATAAGACCCTACGCCCAACCCAATAGTGATTGGAAGTGATTGAAAGAATCACAATTCCCATGCCCCAAGGCTGCCTCTCCCCTCTTCCTCCATGCCAAACCACCTTCTCCCTCTCCTCTCCACGTCCAAAAGGAGTTTTGGATTTTTGGTTGGTGCAATCCAGATCAAAGAAAGGCGACTGAAAGCTAGAAGGCTGCGCTGCTGCAAAGGACGACTGCTGATCTTCAAAAGGAGTTTTGAAGATCCTCCAGATCAGATCCAGATCTAATTTTTGGAGGCATGATAGAGAAGAAGAGGATCTCCAGATCTAGCTTGAGTGGATACCGATAGAGGCCAGGCGCTTGCGTGGCTAGATCCAGAACCTTCCACTGCAAACAGGATCATCAACGGGTAATAGGATTACCCATATCAAGGTAAATTAAATTTGATTTAATTTATCTAATTTTATTTTAATTTTTAAAATAATAATAATCAAATCTGAAACATCTTAGATCTAATCTAGATCAAAGAAAAATTTTTTTGAAATATATCTCTTGATCTAATCAGATCTGAACGAATCTGGTCTGGGAAATCAGGATTTCCCTTCAATAGGAAGAAGTATTGTCTTGCTTCACTTGACCATAACCGGCTGAATAAGAAAAAGAAGCAAAAGTTTCTCATTAAAGATGTTATATGATAACACCTTAAAATTTTTCTGTAAATAATTCTACTACATGGGTATTAGATGTCGGTAGTCTTATGCAATTTGTTGCAAAGACTATAAGTAAGTGGGATATTTGAAAATGGTGAGAAATATCTGAACATTGGGGATGGAAATCTTGTTCCACTTTTAGCTTTAGGATTTGTCAAGCTTATTTTCAATAGATGTCATTTTGAGTGATTGTCACTATTGTCCATCGTTTATAATAAATGTGATCTCTAATGGCCTTTTGGTTAGAGATGGTTATCATTTATCAGTAAAAGAGATTGTTGTGATATTATTATGAATAATATTATAATAATACATGGATAATAAAGAAATTATATTTAATATTTATACAGCCTGTTAAGTATAATGTATACATCCAAGTTAGATTATGTCATGAATATCTATTTTTGGCATTATAGGCTTAGTCATCTTGACAAGAATAAGATAAATGGATTAGCTTGAGAGAAAAATCTCAACATCAATGATTGTGAATCATTGATAGTCTGTGAATCTTGTCTTCTTGAGAAAATGACAAAGTCACCTTTTACTGAAAAAGATGAAGGAGGCGATAAAGTTCTAAGTCTCATACATAGTAATGTATGTGCACTTATGAACTTAAATGCCAAAGGAAGATACTAATATTTCATTACAGACGATTTATCTGGGCATGGGTGCATCTGGCATGAATTATTTGAAAAATTCAAATGATTCAATAATAAAATAGAAAAACAAACTGAAAAGGTATTAGAACTCTTTGATCGGATCAAGGAGGCAAATACTTATCCAGTAAGTTTATGACATATCTAGGAGAGAATAGGATTCTCTCTCAGTGGATTTTTTTTTGAAACATAGTGTATCTAAAAGGAGAAAATTAAACTTTGTTAGACATGGTTCAATCCACGATAGGATTCACTAGTCTACCTATTTTAGGGTTATGCTTTACTGACTATTTGTTTTAATCTAAAAATTTATACCGAGTGAATTTGTTGCATTGACTCCATATAGGATATGGATCGGGCGTAGACCTAAACTCTTTCACCTTTGGTTTTGGGGTTGGTCTGCCTATGTCATAGGTTTGCACACAGATAAACTTGGATACTGGTTCAATAGGTATTTAAGGGTGATTAATTCTACCATACTAAAGAACATGAGATGTTCATCAGCAGTAGGGCATTCCTTTTGGAAAGAACTTCCTTAGAGAAGGAACTGATGCATGTCAAGTTGAACTCAAAGAAGTTTGACTGATAGAAAAGAACCGACATAATCTAGTAAACCTACAGAACTAGATTTGATTAGATCAAATCTAAAGCCCATTAAAATATCATCTTTAAGGAGATCTGGTATAGTACTATGTTAGCTGGATAGATACTTTAGTATCTAGGTCCGAGATAGTGATCTTGTTGAGCTCAATGAGAATAATAAGGATTCGATCACCTATAGGGATACAATGCAGTGATCTGACTCTGAGAAGTGGCTTGGAGCTACATGATCCAAATTGAAGTCCATGAAAATCAATAGTGTATGGACACTAAATGATTCACCTGAAGGGATAAAATCCATTAGGTGTGAATGGATTTTCAAAAGAATCAGAGTAGCGCAGATGGGAAGGTAAAGACCTTAAAGCGCATTTGGCTATTACCTCAGAATTAGAACATATGTTTTGAACATATGCCTTTGTTATGAACAAAGACAAATCCTGCATTTGTAATTGGGAAAAATATTCTGTAGTGTTATTTCTTGCATTGTCTGTGGATGAAATTCTCTTAATCGATAATGACATCCCAGCATTGCAAGGAATAAAGATTTAGTTATCATCTTATTTCTCCATGTATGAGACTAGATATGTTATACTCACTAGAGGTAGTGAGCAAATATCAGTCTGATCCAAATAAGAGCCACTAGAAGATTGTATAGACAAACCTTAAGTATTTTGAAAATACTAAGGTCCAGTGACTCAAATATGGTAGTACTGACAAAACATATGGATGTTTTAATTTCAGTCAGAACAAGATGACAATAAGAAAATGTTGGGTCATAGCCTAATTGTAGGAGCAATCTGCTAGAAAGGTTCCAAGCAGGATACTGTAGCCTATTCAGTTAGTGATGTAGAGTACATCGTGGCATATGATGCTGCCATATTAGCTGTATAGTTACTGAGGTTCATTAGCAGGTTGGGAGTGGCACCCTCCACCAATGGTCTAGTCCTATCGTAGCACTGGAGCTATAGCTCAGACTAAAGAATCGAAGAACCAACATATTCTGCATTGCTATCACCTTTGATTTTTTATCAGGGTGACGTCCATCTTTAGAAGATCGATGGAAAAGGAGAACTTGACCGACCCATTTTCTAAGGCCTCGAAACTAAGGAGTTCTACGAACTAAAGTGGAAGATAGGATATTTGATATCATTCTGATTAGCTTTAGTTCAAGTGAGAGTTATTGAGAAATGTGTCCTAAAGCTAATCATCTAAATAGTAGATGATTAGAATTAGTATATTAATTATCTAATAATAATAGTTATTTGGTTGGTTCATCATAAAAGTTCTATCTTTCTTAAATGAACTTCTAAATTATGATGAAGCCCTTAGAACTACAATCAATCGATAAAGAAAGATTTATCGGATGGTTCTTAAATTGTTCATGATCAAATGATAAGTTATTAATAAGGATGATAACTTATTGAGTGTAAGTCGCTGTATGCCATATGCATTGGTTGTCCTCGTAACCAAGTGGTGTGGAGACACTGGTATGGCATCCAGGTAAGATGTAGGAGTACATCGATACTGAATGTGACCAATGTAGCACTCTACGATCAAGAGTAGCTAGCAAAGGTCAATGGATATAAGTATTCCTCTGACCTGAGGTCACCATGGTGACTTGCAAGCAACTCACTCTACTTTGGTGCCAGACTATCTATATTTCTAATATAGATTCGAAAGGTTTTTGAGTATAGTCAAGTACTTATAAAGTTGGTGTGTGAGTCAAGATGGGATTGATCACTCTTGATTAACTTTAGGAAGAGAATGACTCACTATGTTTCAATTTAGCAAAATCTTGATCTGGGTAATCCTCATGAGGTGTCACAGGATTTGCAAAATTTTGAGACACAATAGCGATGATTTGTATGAGTGCTGACAGCATACTTGAAGTCGTCTTGAGCATTATTGGTCAAAGGGATGAATTATATGATAACCATGGGCCAGCATTCTAAGAATATTATTTTGCATACATTCGACCTATCCGAACATCGGGTACCATTGCTAGATGTTCATTTTGATTACTACAGAAATTGGTTCCTATGCTACCAACTTAGGTTCGAACCTATGGGGTCACACACATTAGAGATTATAACTTTATTAGATGGTTAATCGATAATTAAGAATTGTTCTAAGGTTAAATGATCAATACGACTGATGTTTGACCTAATGCAAGTGTTGTAGGAGGATCGATCAGCAATTGAATTGCTAATTGGCTCAATTTAATTGAGCAATCAGACTGAGATCAAATTTAATTGAATTAGATTCAATTAAAATTAGTTTAGACTTAATTGGGTTAAGTCCAATTGGTTTATTGGATAAGCTAATTGTAAGAAAACATCAATTCCTAGTTGGACTAGGATTTAAGTGCATCTAATTCCAAATTGACTTTGAATTTAAATCAGAATTAAATATGGTTTAATCTAATTTAATTAGACTTCTAATTAGACTAGGATCACTCTCAATTAGATTGTATTTTATCTAATTTAAATTAGTTTTGATTTAGGTTCAAAATAGTTTTGAACTAGTCAAACATAAAGAGTCCTAGTTGGACTGGGACTCTCACTCTTCCCTTGCGCCAATGGTCCCATGCTCCAATATTTAATTTTAGATATTTTTTTATGATTTCTATGCCTAAGAAATGATTTACTATACCCCATTATTTGAGAAATTGGATTTAAATTTGATTTGGTCAAAATTAGAAAGTAGTTGTGCATAGGATTCTATTTGATAGAGTCCTAGTTATCCAAAACACCTCCTCTCTCTATGGAATTTTCTCCATGCCACCTTCTGATTTTTGTGTGCCTTCTCTCCACTTTCTGAGGCATGGCTTTTATGTTCTCCATGCACAAAAATCTGGGGAGGTGTCCAAGAGTTGGACACCCCCCAAATTCCTTCTTGTTTCCTTGTTTGACTAGGTCTTTTGACCTAGTCTTCCTAAATATCGGGGTGCCTCCTATGAGATGGCTAGAGGATGTAAAAAATCCTAGAAAAATTATAAAAAACTAGAGAAGAAGGAGGAGAAGGTATAGAAGATTTGTGGTGTCAAGATTCTTGGAGAAGAGCCCTCAATTCAGACATCAAAAGTTGATGTCTTGAAGAGATAAGGTAAGAGAAGATTGTCTTCCCTTATATTTTTCTTTTATGTTTCTCTCTTCTTATTTTATTTATGATTTTTATATGATAAAAATCTAAGAGAGAGAGAGAGGAAGAGGGTGTGGGGATCTATGCTCCACGGTGTTGAGGCATAGTCATCATCTTTGGACATGATCTGATCATGTCCTGATGCGAGAAGAAGAAGAGAAGAAGGTCTTCTCTTAGAGTTTCTTTGAGAATCCTTCTTCTCCTTTTTTTGTGAAATTTTTGTATGAATAGAATCAAAAATCTTAGATCTGAAAACTTAGAAAAAATTCTAGAGGAGAAGGTCTCCTCTTGTCTTAGCATAGAGATGTTTTCAGGACATCAACCGTTGATGTCCTGAAGGAGAAGATTTGTCTTCTCTTAGGATTTATTTTTTCTTAATTTTATTTTCTAATTTATGGAAGATCAAAAGGTTAGATTCCTCCCTTATTGCTCCTCATATTTTTCTATTAGGAATATGCACTCTTCCCACATGGATTGGTGTGGCTGTCGGTGATTAGTCAAGCAATAAGGAAGTACTTCTCAGAGATCTCTACGGAAGCACGATCAAATAAATCAAGGAATAAAGAAGAAGAGAAGAAGAGATTTTCGAGAGAAAAGAGTTTTTATTCAGTATATTTCAGCACTCTAACAACCTTGACCTATTTTTAGTATATATACTTTGCAAAGGGTCAAGCCCAAGCTCATAGAAAAACTCTCCAAACCTAAACAACCCATGTACACAAAATAATAACCCACAAAATTTAAGTCAGTCCAGTTTTAGACTGAGCCGACTAACCTACGACTGGGTTGGCTCAGTCCCATACTAAGCCGATCCAGTTGTGTACCATGCCAATAGTCCAAAAATGCTGCTTTCTATCTAGATTTTGCTCTGAGACCTAGATGACCTAGACCTGGACTGAGCCGACCCAGTTTCTAACTAAGCTAGCTTAGTCTTAGAGTGAGCCGGCCTAGTTTCTAAACGTTACTATTGAGACTGATTCTTCTTCCGGCTCGCTCTCATCTTTTTATGACCTGTCTTCTCATATTTTCAAGATTTGAGAGTGCCACTTCTTTGCTCACATTCTCCACCTTGGTGCTTCCAAGACCTCGTGAACTCATCTCTTCTCAACAGACCCATCCGTGCCACAAGAAACTGGGTTGGCTCAGTCTCAGAGTGAGCCGGCCTAGTTTCTGAACTTTACTATTAAGACTGATTCTTCTTTCGGCTCGCTCCCATCTTTCTATAACCTATCTTCTCATATTTTCAAGATTTGGGAGTGCCACTTCTAAGCTCACATTCTCCACCTTGGTGCTTCCAAGTCCTCGTGAACTCATCTCTTCTCAACAGATCCATCCATGCCACACATCTCTAAAAGCTATCTCTGGGAAGTACCTTCATGAGTACATCAAACTGATTCTCCTTGGTATGGATCTTTATCAGTTCCACTTCACCTTCCTCCACCAGCTCTCTGATCCTATGGTACCTCATGTCTATATGCATTGTGCGCGAATGATAGACCGGGTTCTGTGCCAACAATAGAGCACTCTGACCATCATTGAATAGTGTAACCTTGCTCTGCTCCACCCCGAACTCATCAATTAGCCTCCTAAGCCAAAGGGCTTTCTTTGCAGTCTCTGTTATCCCAATGTACTCGACCTCTATGGTAGACAAGGCCATGATTGGCTGAAGAGTTGATCTCCAAGACACCGGTCCACTATATACGCAAAAGAGGTGTCCAATAGTAGACCTCCTTGTATCAAGATCGCCAGCATAATTTGCATCAACAAATCCTTTCAAAGGACCTGAACCTTCACATATCTTCATATATTGTTCTCCAAATCCTCCCGACTGCCCACCAAACACCAAACTATAATCCCTTGTTTCATGTAGATATCTTAATATCCATTTCAATGCTTTCCAGCATTCCTTCCCAGGGTTAGCCATGTATCTATTAATCATGCTCACAGCATGTGCTATATCTGATCAACAGCACACCATAGTGTACATCACATTGCCTACAGTATTTGCATAAGGGACTCGTTCCATATACTCTCTCTCCTCTTTTGACTAGAGGCACTGTAACTTGGAGAGAGACATATGCCTCAACAATGGCGTCTCTATAGGTTTGGCCTTCTCTATCCCAAACCTCTCCAGAACCTTCTAGACATACTTTTCTTATGACAAATGGAGCACTCCTTTGCACCTATTGGGGATAAACCCTGCTCCCACCGAAGTCCAGTCTGATGCTTAGTCTAATGCGACTGATAGTCACGAAAGAGCTTCGATTGAGAATTCTTCCTCTAGCAGTCGAACTCTGGTAGAACTCCTTTAGAAGTCAAACTCCTCTAACAGTCGAATCTCAACCGAACTTCTTTAGCAGTCGAACTCATCCAACGGTCGAACCCCTTCCGAACTTACTCCAACGGTCGAACCCTAGCTGAACTTCTTCAAGCACTCGGACTCCTTCCAGCGGTCAAACTCTTCCTAGACCTCTCTTTCAGTTGGATTTCTACAGGAGCTGAACTTCTTCTGAACCCTCCTTCAGTCGAATTTCTACATGAGCTAAACTCTTTTCGGACCCCTCCTTTAGTCGGATTTCTATAGGAGCTGAACTCCTTCTGGACTTCTACGTCAATCGGATTCCTCAAGGAGCCAAACTCCTTTCAGACCTCTCCTTCAGTCGAATTCCAACAGAAGCCGAACTCCTTCCAGGCTTCTCCTTCAGTCAAATTTTTATAGGAGCCAAACTCCTCGCAGACCTCTTCTTTAGTTCGATTTCTACAGGAGTCGAACTCCTTTTAGACCCTCCTTCAGTCGGATTTCTACATGCGCCAAACTCCTTCTGGATCCCTCCTTCAATCGGATTTCTACAGGAGCCAAACTCCTTCCAGACTTCTACTTCAGTCGGATTCCTCCAAGAGCCAAACTCCTTTTAGATTCCTCATTCAGTCAGATTTCTATAGGAGCCGAACTCCTTCTGGGCTTTTCCTTCAATCAAATTTTTACAAGAGCCAAACTCCTTCCGGACCCTCCTTCAGTCGGATTTCTATAGAAGCCAAACTCCTTCCAGACCCCTCCATCAGTCGGATTTCTACAGAAGTCGAACTTCTTCCAGACTTTTAATTCAGTTAGATTTCTATAAGAGCCAAACTTCTTTCAGACATCTCTTTCAGTTGGTTTGCTCTTGGTTCTAATAAAGGGTTTGGGGTGAGAGATGGGGAAACCAATGCCGAGTCTAATAATGGCACTAAAGGGGGGTCTGATAAAAGAAGAGTGAGGCTGGCTAGGAGAGGGTCTAGGTGTTAGATGTGTGCCTTAGAAGCCAGATTGGCTATCACTTGTAATACACTTCTAAGGATAATTTTATAATTTTAACTATAAATTAATAAATAGGTTATTTTTTATCATAGTGTGTATTTAAAAGTATTTGTGATACATCCTTTGAGTTAATGGTAATGATAATTCATATTTTCAAGAGTTAAAAATTTAAGACATGAATTTTCATAATTAACTCATAAACTGCTTTTGATCGTAGGATCATCATGAGGATGGTAATCAATTCGGAAGGTTGGTGTACAATCGCTTTCTTAGGATAGACGTGTCTTGAGTCTATAGTATGGCAACACCGAAGTGACAGTATAGGTACTCATTAGAGAATGAGGGCACCAAGAATGACCACCTCGAGTAGTCATAAGAAAGTCTACTTTCTCATCGATGACTGACTCGATGCTACAATGGTGTATTTGGTTCTTTGATCTGAGGTGCATCGGTAGTTCACCTTGAGGGTGTTATAGTTTGACTACACCATAACTCGATCTCCTAGCCATTCAAAACCCTGAGGTGTATGTTAGCTGTAGCATGTTTATTATAGAAATTAGATTGCACCAATAAGGGATCTATCTATCTTAGTAGATGAGGAGTAGCCCTATGATAATCATGCGATTGAGTTCATAAGTCCATGGCCATGGCAAAGTGAAGATGATAGAAAGAGTTTCTATTAGGGTTTCACATTGGACTCAAATCGAATGATTAATTCATATGACGGACTTTGGGTTTGATGAGTTCACCTTAACCCTAATCCTATCGGAGCTCAAGATAGAAGAATCCAATCACACAAGTAACTGTATCGAGAGATTTGCTTTCAGTTCTGATGGATTGCCACCATATACTACTAGGTATCACTGGTGGATTTTGGAAGCAATTAGGATGATTTTGATGATCAATCATTCTAATTGTATGAATCAAAAAAGTTTTGATCCATCGAAAGGTATTTCGATGATGTTGATGATGGAGATCACGACATGTCTCACTAACATACAGAATTAAACCTAATTGGATCACACAAATAAGGGTTTGGATTTAGATGTCATCAATTGAGCTAAGCCAGTTTGATTGATTTGGATTAGATCCAATTAGGTTCAAGGTAATCATGCTAGCACATGATTGAGCCTGACTTTCTCCTTCTAAAATATTTTTGATTTATCGCAATCGAGTCAAATTTGATTTGACTCATTCTTCTATTTTGAATGAATTTATTTTCATTTGACTGGAATAAGTGCAAGTCAGATTAATTATAGAAATTAAATCCATTCATCATCAAATTGGACTAGGATCAAAAGTTGACCAATTTGAGAGAATTAAGGGTCACCTGATCAAATACTTCTAAAAAGTTTTTTAAAAATCATTTTGATCTAATTTTTGGAAATGTAATAGAGAATGAGTTATGCATTGGGTGTACCCAATTTTGTGATTTTTGGAGGTGCTTAGGCTAAGTTATGATAGAGTTTGATTTAGATCAAACTCTCAAGGGAAGAGTCCTAGGCGCAGTGGACTCTTCCTTATCTACTCATGCCGACATCTTTTTGAATCATTTTTAGCAAAAAAAGATAGATGAGATCTGATAGTTTTTCATGGAGAATAATTTTTAAAGTCTTAATGATAAAATAAATGAGTTATTTTGGTCAAAAGGGATTCTAAGTAGGCATTGGACATAAAAGCCTTTCTCACATTAAAGTGCATTCAATGCAAGAAATAATTTTTCATGCCCAAAGTCTACCATTCCTAATATCCTATACTCCCTCTATCCTCTCTCTTCTTCTCCTCTATAAGCCTAAAAAGTTAGACACAAATTTGAGAAGAAGGTCCAAGATTTTTGGCACAATATTCAGGATCTATGCGATGGTGTTCGTGTGACGGATGAACTGCCTTTAGAAATAGGTTTGAAGATTCTTTGGATCAGATCCAGATCTGATTTTTGGAGAAAAAGTTCATGATGAGAAGATATTTAGATCCTGCTTGAGTGGATACCAGTAGAGGCCAAGCGTGTGCGTGGCTCCTTCCAAAATCTCAAGAATCAATAGGATCATTGTAGGATAATTAGATTACCCAATCAGGTACTTTAAATTAAATCTAATTTATTTTTAATTTTTAATATTAGATCACCATGATTAGATCTGAGAACTCTTAGATCTGATCAAATTATTTAAGAATTTTTAAAAAAATTTTCCTCAGATCTAATCAGATCTGCACGATCCTGCAGCGAAAAATAGTATTTTTCCTTCAACTGGTATCAGAGCTGCATTAGCAATTCTTCAGATCTACCTTAGATTTAATTTTATTTTTATTTATGATCTAATATTAAAAGATTTTAAATGTCACATCAGATGTGATTAGATCTAAAATCAAAAAATTAAAAAATAAACAATTTAGATCTAATATGTATGAGATGCATGACTAGACTAGGTATAGAATAGTTCTATGTATAGTCGAATATGATCATGTATTTAATTTAATTAAAAATAATTTTAAATCTATTTAATTTTTATTTTTTTAATGTTATAATTATTATAATCAGATCTAAAAATATAAGATAATTTTTTTAAATTTTTGATTTATTCATATGAGATATGAAAGATGCATGTATAGACTAGTCATAGAATAGTTCTATAAGATATCTAGAATAGTTTTAATTTCAATATGATCAAATTTAAAATTTTATTTTTTATATTTAATATGTGATATTTTAGATCTGAAAGTATGCATATTGATGATACATGAGATGTATGCAAGATCTGTATTAGTTAGATCTTTTTATATGTGATATATGATCTAACTAGTTTTGTAGTAAAAAATTATATTTCTGATTAAGGAGTTCTCCATGGCCATCCGATCATAAGAACAAAGTAGAATTTAAAGGCCCTCTCCTTCCATTCGATGGGATGTTCTTACGACGTGTATCGGTTCTATGCATTCATCCTTAATCAGAAATCAAAATTTATTTTTCTACAAAACCCTAGATCCTAAAACCCTAGAATTTCTATTACATGTTTTGTTCATAAATCCAAAACTTAATTAAGAGTTAAGATTATGAAATTAATTAAATCTAAAATTATAGAATTTTTAGATCTAAGATATATTCATAAAATTGGGTTTGGACTTGGATAGCTTAATTAGGTCTAGCGGTTGAATCAAATCGAATCAAGAGTTGGTTAGATGGGAATCAAAGAAAGGCTTAAGATTTAACCAGCCTAATAGGATTAAGTCTTGGGTCAAGATCGAAGTCACATTGAGATGTGACTCGATCAAAGCTAAGACCTAATTTAGGCTTCAGTGGATTTAGAGTCTGGATTGTAGGCTAACCCAATTGGATTCTAATGGCTCAATAATTTGGTGTCTAAGGTAAGTTTGGCAGATACGACTGACTGATTTTTAATTGAAAGCTACTCGATCTAAATGCATTCTTATCGAGTTAATGGCATATCCCTTCCACCGATCTCACTTACCTGGCCATATTATGTTCGATCTCAGTTCTGATTCTGAGGTGGCTCAATAATCCGAGCTAACCCATGCCACTAGGTTAGTCATAATTGTTATGACTATGTCAAGTCTAGTTTAATGAGACCTAAATCAATTCTTCCTAAGAAAAGATTAAGTCTAAGGTCTTCCACCATTGTAGATGTGCGGGCCCTTTCCGGGGTTGATTGTTCTCGACTGGATACAGTGGTTCAGTTGCACCAGAAAGATGCAACCATGTCTATTAGGCATTGGATGCTATGGGCTGGAGGATGAGTTGGGCTCAATATTTTGGATACGGTGAGAGACTCAATTAGAAATCCAATCTGTGCAAATGGTGGGTCTGACTTAACTAAGGAGTGGATCAATATTCTGGATATGGTGAGATTCATGAATTAGAGACCAAGTTTGGGTGCACCATGATTAGAGAATCATTGAACAAGAGTTGTTCACTCATTGGCTAACCCATCACCAATAACTGTTAGGTGAGGTGATGAGTCAGTTGGTGAGACCACCACCCACTAGAAATCATTAATCATGGAGATTTTTGCATCTCTACAGAGGGAGTGTAGGGATCCGAGAAAATAGTGGAAGCTAATTTATTTAAAAATAAAATTTTTAAATAAATTGGTCAAGTCATAATTATAATATCTAACTAAAAACTTTGACTCTCCATAGAAAAATGTCTGCGTCCAACCCACTAGCTCGTATCCTGAACATCCATAGACTGACCGAACCCAACTACAAGGATTGGTTTCGGAACTTCAAAATTATTTTAGATTCTGAGAAATTGACTCATGTATTGGAATAAGATCTTTCCACCTTACCAGTCCATCCATCCGCTAATTAGAGAGTATCTCTCGAGAAGTGGATGGATGAAGATAACAAAGCCAGGTATCTGTGAGGATTGATGGTGCTCCCAAGCCTTGGGAGGCCACGAAAGGAGCTAAGGTGTTGGCTTGAGAGATTTCAGGGGCTTGGTTGGTGCTTCGGAGATCTGAGACATAAGGTGAAGCAAGAAATCAAAGTCGAAGAATCAAGACTATAGAAGAAAATTTTTCTATAGGTTAGCTGGCTTGGTCCAAAACTAGGTCGGCTAAGTCTTAGAGCATAGAAAAAATAAAGAACTGAGCATTTGAAACTACTGGCATGGCATAGGACTGGGCCAGCTCAGTTGGAACTTAGTCGGCTCAATGCTGAGATTGAGCCAGCTCAATGCATGAGCAGAGTTACATGAGAATCTATTTTAGGCTAAGGTCTAGGTTGATCCTAGTGGTCTTAAGGCTTAATTTGAGAGGTCTTAAGGTGGCTAATTCATGTATGAGTTGGATCTAGATCTAGAGGATGAGAGCATTGAAGATATGGGTGTACATGGGCTCGGTGAGTGCTTTCATGTATTGGGTTAGCTAGGAAAGTTTTTGGTCGAGCCTAATAGCTATGTATAAATACATAGGTTGTATTAGGGTTTTCATGGGTAGAATCAATACAGATCTTTTCTCCCTCAATTCTTTCTTCTTCTCTTCTCTCTAGAGTTGCCACCCCAGGATTCTTGAAGAAGCCCTAGAGAAGGGAGCATCTCCCTCAAGCCCAAGGAGGAAGGTGCTCCATCATAGATCTAGGTGGAGGGTCAGTGGTTTGCTACCCATAGAGAACATCATAGGTTTTTTTAGATCTATCCTAAAGATCAGGGGCTTCCACAACATGGTATCGATGCTTGTGATGTCAAGAATGATTGGTGTTCGAGCGATATCATGGGTCTACAATTTAGTATCAGAGCTAGGTAATGCCTAAGATGTTATGGACAACAATATGGTATCAGAGCCTGATGGTGCATGAAAGCGAAAGAGAAGTCGTACAAGGTAAAATTAGAAATCTGCACAAGGATTCCATGGTATGTCTCAAATCTATCTTGTTATTGCTGTGGTTTGGCCAATCGGGAGCAGCCAGTTGAAGGTGGAGGTTGAGAGGATTAATGGGAAGGATTTTTCTCGGATGGAAAGATTGGGTGAATGATTTGCTAATCGGTCTTGGTGGAAAGGCCGAGGTGTATGATGGTTATGTGATAGGCAAGGAGTGCTGGAGTGCTGCAATAGCATTTTTCTGAAGATGCAGGGCTGAGAGAGGCTCGATGATGCAGTAGCCAAGGATGGTATCTCAGCAGAGAGCATCAGGATTCTCTAGGAAGATGGGCAGTGTAGGGTTGTTGAAGAGAGGTTTCCTAAGGGGTAATGGTCCAAGGAAGGCTGAAGAAGTGACTATACATTCTTCGACGTCAGAAAGATGGAAAAGTAGTCGAAGATGTATTCAGTGGTTTGACCAAAGCATGGATTTGCGAAGCCTTGGGGATGATGGAGATGGATGATCCATGGAGGTCCAATAGGTTAGGACTAGATAACTGTAGAATGACATAGAGATGAGTCGGAGAGCGTCGGAGTGCTACAGGAGCGCTATCCTAGAGCCTAGGGGCTGAGAGAGGCTCGACGATGCAGCAGTCAAGGAGTGTATCTCAGCAGAGAGTGTTAATGGTATTTCAAGAAGATCGAAAGTAGGTCTCAGGAAGAGCCAGGAGGTCTCAGGGAGTGCCAAAGATCTCTAGCAATCGGGAGTATCATGGATCAGGTTTTTTCTATAGGGGCACCAGGAAGAGTCATGGTTCAGATGGAGGATGGTTCTCTAGGTGCAACTTAAGCGATAGCTGGTGTAGGGACAGAAGAGAAGGACTAGGATGGAATTTTTTAGGGTTCAGTTGCTGGATTCAGAATAGTTGGATGAGCTTTTGGGTTTCAGAGGTGCCTGCGGGTTGCGGAGGTATCCAAGATAGCTTCAAAGGGGTCTGCGGAGCATGGAGGGTTCGAAGAGGTAGCGACGGTGTTCGTGGTGCAGCGGCAGGCTCAGCATTGCAGCATTGAGTGATTGACCTCGAGAGACTTGGTGATAGAGTCAACTTCTATGACATCAGATGGACTTCGGATATAGGTGGAACTCCATAGTGGTGGCTTCACAAGTAGAGAAAAAATTTGACATGAGTTCAGAGCTGAGGGTCAGCGTCGGTGATGCACAGTTCTAGATGGAGCGGCGTGTGTAGGTGGACAGATGTAGCTCTGAGGAGATCGTGTCAGATGGTACAGCATGTGCTAGCGCAAAAATACTGTAGGTTCTCTAGAAAAGTTCAGAGAAAGTGATGCAGTTGCTAAGCAGAAGGAATCCTATAATTCTAAGGTGGTGCCAAGAAGCAAGCACAGGTCTTCAGCGGTGAAGGCGGTCATCCTAAAGGCCTCAAAGGTACACAACAGCTAAAGAGGATTGGTGGAGGTGATATTTGCATAGGTGCTATCGAGTGCGTAGGGATAGTGGGATCATGCAGGAGGGCATTATCGAGGGATTTGCCCAGGCTTGGAGCACCAAGGTGGAGATTATGAGGATTGATGGTGCTCCCAAGTCTTGGGAGGCCACGGAAGGAGCCAGGGTGTTGGCTCTAGAGATTCCAGTGGCTTAGTTGGTGCTTCGGAGACCTAGGATACAAGATGAAGTAACAAACCAAAGCCAAAGAATCGAGACTGTAGAAGAGAGATTTTCTGTAGGTTAGCTGGCTCGGTTCAAAATTGGGTTGGCTAAGTCTCAGAGCATAGGCAAAATAGAGAGTTGAGCATTTAGGACTGCTGGCATGGCACAGGACTGGGTAGAGTTATGCAAGGGTCTATTTTGGGCTAGGGTCTAGGTTGATCCTAAGGGTCTTAAGGCCTGATTTGAGAGGTCTTAAGGTGGCTAATTCATGTATGGGTCGGGTCTAGATCCAGAGGATGAGAGCATGGAAGACATGGGTGTACATGGGCTCAGTGAGTGCTTTCATGTGTTGGGTTAGCCAAAGGAGTTTTTGATTGGGCCTAATAGCTATGTATAAATACGTAGGTTATATTAGGGTTTTCATGGGTGGAACCGATATAGATCTTTTCTCCCTCAATTCTCTCTTCTTCTCTTATCTCTAGAGTTGGCGGCCCAGGGTTCTTAAAGAAGTCCTAGAGAAGGGGGCATCTCCCTCAAGCCCAAGGAGGGAGGTGCCCCATCACAGAACTAGGTGCAGGGTTGGTGGTTTGCTACTCATAGAGAACATCATAGGTTCCTTCAGGTCCATACTAAAGATTAGGAGCTTTCACAACATGGTATCAGTGCTGATGATGTCAAGGATGATTGGCGTTCAAGCGATATCATGGGTCTATAATTTGGTATCAAAGCTAGGTGATGCCTGGGATGTTGTGGATGGCAATAGTATTACATGTTGGGATCGATGTCTGATGAGCTTCAATGCCAACATGAAGATATTAAGACTAGCTGCCAAATATTGGCTCACCTACAAGAGTTGTTTAGTGAATAGAGTCGCGCAGCCAAATATCAAATCACTAAAAGACTTTTTAAGGCTCAAATGCATGATGGACAGTCAGTCTAAGATCATTATCTAATGATGATCAAAGATTTAGAAGAGCTTGAGATGCTTAGTGTCAACTTAGATCAGGATCTGTAGACTGATATAATTCTACAGTCCTTGACTGATGCGTATGGGCGGTTTATCATGAACTACCATATGCATAAACTTTAAAATACCTTGGCTGAGCTCTTGAATATACTGGTTACTGCTGAGCTTTCTATGAAAAGTTCTAAAGGCTCAGTACTTGCTGTGGAGTAAACTTTTTCCAAGAGAAAGTCTTTTGGGAAGAAGAAGAAGTCCATGAAGAAGCAGAAGGTGAATGGTGGGAAGAAAAAGAAGGCAAAGCCAATGAAGAAGGCTGCTAATAAAGAAAAATGTTTTCATTGCAACACTGACAGCCATTGAAAATGGAGTTGCCCTCTTTACCCAGTCAGCCTGAAGAACAAGAAGGAGGCAGGTCCTTCTAGAGGTATGCTCGTTATAGAATCTAATCTTATAATTTCTTCTATATCTAGTTGGGTGCTTGACTCTGGTTCTAGTGCTTACTTGTGAACTTCTATGTAGGATCTTGAGGATAGCAGGAGATTAAGGGATGGTGAAATGATCCTACACATCGAGAATGGAGCAAGAGTTGCTGTTGTGGCCGTAGGAACCTATCCTTTGTGATTACCATTAGGATTAGACTTAGAACTTAGGGACTATTTTTATGTGCCTGCAATAAGCAGGTTGATTTCTATTTCATGTTTAGCACATGAAGGCTATGTAATTAGTTTTCTTATGGACTATTATAATATTCATTATGAAAGAAATAAAATTGCAAGTAGTTTTCTTATAAATGATCTCTATCAGTTACATATTGATGTTTCTATTTTCAATATCGAGCAAAACATGAATGCCATAGGATCAAAGCGACCTAGGGATAGTCTAAATGATAGGTATCTTTGGCACCTTAGACTAGGTCATATAGCTGAAGACAGGGTTAATAAATTGAAGAAATCTAGGCTATTGAGTCCATTAACTTCTGAGTCATTGATGCATAGTCATTGATAGAACCAAAAATAACCCTACTCACTACTATGTAAATAGGATGAGTCGAGATCGTATCCGTAGGGATCTTAGTTGATTATTTTGAAAACTTATAAGAAAGAAAGTGGATTGCAAGAAACTAAGAAAGAAACAAGAAAATTGTAATAAAAATATTTTCATTGATCAAAATAAAATACATAAAAAAATAAAAATGTGATACAAGAGAACTAAACCAAGTTGATCTTCTACCTATGCCCGATGGTAGATTTGTCTCCTTGAATCCTTTCATCTTCTTCCATGCAAACAGCAACAGGATGGTTGGAAGGCTTGGTCTAGGAACTCTAAGAAAGAAAGATAAATGGAAGTATGGGAATATAGAAAAGAAGGATAGAGACACTAGGATTAGGACCTCTCCTAGATTTGATGGAAGGCGTGCTAGGGTTAGTACCTGCCCTAGACTTTTGGAGAAGAGAGAAAGAGAGGGACACAATAGCTTGGAGAGAGCTTGGGTGTTGGCTTGATTCATTTTTGGGTGAAGGTGTCGAGGTTTATTTATAAGTGTTGGAAGGGAGAAGGCCTTCATATTTTCTAGATGTGGGATTAAAGGAAGAGAAGCGATAAATGGCTCTTTGGATGTTGACCCTTGGATCTTTGATGAGTTGCTTCTAAACCATTAATCTTTAAGTCATGTTCATACTTGGATCCATGTGAAAGGTTATCTTCTAATCTAGACCCTTGAATCTTGAGAGCTTGCATCTAATCTCTTCATGAGTAAGTCGCATTCACACTCGGATTTGATTAGTCTTTGAGCTGGTTGTCTGGTTCACTTGAATCTGAGCTAATTTAAATCCAATTTGAGTTGCATGAGCCCAAACTTTTGATTACCAATAAAATAGACTAGAGAACATCAAATTTTAATAAAATAATATCAATTATTATAATATTTAGTATCTTTAGTGACTTAATTTAAGTATTTATCACACCCCCCAACTTGAACTTTGCTCGTCCTCGAGTAAAGCAAATAAATTAGCAATATATATCGACTCAATTTTGAATTAAAAGTTAGTTTAGACATTCCAAAAGATAGTTGATATTCGGCCAAATAGTTAAAGAGATATTATCGTCCACAACATTCCAAGTATCACCTAGCTCTGGTACCAAATTATAGACCCATGATATTGCTCGAATGCCAATCATCCTTAACATCACAAGCACCCCGATACCATGCTACGGAAGCTCCTGATCTTTAGCATGAACCTAAAGGAACCTGTGATGTTCTCTATGGGTAGCACACCACCAATCCTCCACCTAGATCTATGATGGGGCGCCTCCCTCCTTGGGCTTGAGGGAGACACCCCCTTCCCTAGGGCTTCTTCAAGAATCCTAGGGCAGCAACTCTAGAGAGAAGAGAGGAAGAGAGTTAAGGGAGAAAAGGTCTATATTGATTCCAACCTTGAAAATCCTAATACAACCTATGTATTTATACATAGCCATTAGGCCTGACTAAAAGAACTCCCTGGCTAACCCAATACATGAAAGCACTCATCGAGCCCATGTACACCCATGTCTTCGATGCTCTCATCCTCTAGATCTAGACTCAACCCATATATGAATTAGCCACCTTAAGACCTCTCAAACCAGGCCTTAAGACCCCTAGGATCAATCCAAATCCTAGCCCAAAACAGACCCTCACGTAACTCTGCCCATGCACTGAGCCAGCTTAGTCTCAGTACTAAGTCAGCTAAGTTCTACTAGGTCAACTCAGTCTGAAACTGAGCTGGTCTAGTTCTATACCATGCCAGCAGTCCTAAACGTGCAGCTCTTTGTTTTGCCTATGCATTGACACTTAGCCGACCCAGTTTTGAATTGAGTCGGCTAACCTGTAGAAAATCCTTTTTCTATAGCCTTCAAGCTCCGACTTTGGTTCCTTGCTCCATCTTGTGTACTAGATCTCCGACGCACTAACCAAGCTCCTTGAGGCCCTCAATACCTGAACCTTAAGCATGTGAAGAGCTACATGCCGCCTCCACCCTAGGATAACTCCTGTCCTAGCCCTAGGACCACACCTATCCTAACCTTCTCGGAGCCCTCACCCTGGCTCCGCCCATGGCCTCCCAAGGTTTGGGAGCACCACAAATCCTTATAAGAGGTACATCATCGGATTATTAATTCGATCCATTTAGTGGTTGATTATTAGCCATAGAAACTTTTTAGAGATCATCTTTTCATCAACTCTCCATTTTACTCTTTAAATCCTCTAACTTAATGTGAGATGGATTTATTATTTTCTTATAATTTAGTCCCCTTATTATCCACCTCTTTTTTTTTTAATTGATTTCTTGCATGCTCACCTTTTGATGCAAACACAATGCTTACTCAGGCGAAGGAGCCCGGTTACTCAGTGAGATAATGCTAAATCCTTTTTTTTTTAAAATTCATATTGCCTACTTTTTGACGTGAATATCATTGCTTGCTTAGGCAACAAGATCCAGTTACTCGGTGGAAAACCAATGTATTTTTTTTTTTTAGTAGATTCTATGGAAAATTATTGCATATTTTGACCTTTTCATCTAACTGCTATGAAGCAGATTCTTTATTGAGATTGGTAAGAAGAAAGTTCTAGAATCACTCTTAAAATTTGGTTTGGTCTAATCCCTACCATTTATTAAGTTTTCTTAATAATTTACTCCTTACTATATCTAAAATTATCTAAATCGTTAATCATTCATCAATTAGGATGCCTAATTAACTCTTAATCAAAATAAAGTTTGGATATATAAAGCTAATTATTGTAAATCATGTTAGATATATGTGCCCGAGAAGCCAGAATTGGCTGACACTTGTAATACACTTCTAGGGGCAAAATTGTAATTTTGACTATAATCAAATAAAATGGGTTATTTTCTATCACATATGTGTATTTAGTGTCTGTGATACATCCTTTGAGTTAATGGTAATGATAATTCACATTTTCAAGAGTTGAAAATTTAAGACATGAATAATCATTATTAACTCATAAACAGCTCCTGACCATAGGATCATCACGAGGATGGTGATTGATCCGGAAGGTTGGTGTACGATCGCTTCTCTTTAGTAGATGAGTCTTGAGTCTACGGTGTGGAGACACCGGAGCGAGAGTACAGGTACTCGTTAGAGAACGAGGGCACTGAGCGTGACCACCTCGAGTAGTCATTAGGAAGTCTACCTTCTCGTCAATGACTGACTCGATGCTGCAGTAGTGTGTCTGGTTCTTTGACCTGAGGATGCATCGGCAGTTCACCTTGAGGGTGTTATAGTTTGACTACACCATTACTCGGTCTCCTAGCCATATGGAACCCTGAGGTGTATGTTGGCTATAGCATGTTCATTGTAGGAACTGGATTGCATCAAGATGGAATCTATCTACCTCGGTGGTAGAGGAGCAGCCCTATGATGATCATGAGAATCAAGTCCAGAAGCCCATGGCCATGGCAGAGTGAAATAATAGAAAGAGTTTCTATTTAGATTTTCACATTGGACTCGAATCGAATGATTACATCATATGACAGAGACTAGGGTTTGACGAGTTCACCTTAACCCTAATCTGATCGGGGCTCAAGATAGAAGAACTTAATCACACAGGTAGCTGCACCAAGAGGTTCGCATTCAGCTCTGATGGGTTGCCACCATATACTGCTAGGTGTCACTGGTGGATTTTGGGAGCAATTAGAATGATTTAGATGATCGATCATTCTAGCTGTTCGAATCAGAAGAGTTCTGATCCATCGAAAGGAGTTTCGATGATGTCGATGATAGAGATCATGACATATCCCATTACCATACAGAACTGAACCTAACTGGGTCACACAAACAAGGGTTTGAATCTGGTGATCATCAATTGAACTGATCTAGTTCAATTGATCTGAATGAGATTCAATTAGGTTCAAGGAAATCGTGCTAGCACTCGATTGAACCTAACGTTCTTCTTTTACTATCATAAATAAGTTGTCCTGACTGAGCCAAAGGAGTTTGTGCTCAATCAGAGGCCTTCATATGGTCTGACTGGAGGTTGTCCAAGTCAGAAAAGGTTGTCTTATTTTGTAAGACATTACCTGCCATTTTTGGTCACCTGCCATTTCTTGTTCTTTGACTTTGGTCAAAAGTCTACCTTTGACTGGTCAAACGTTGACCATTGACACTTTGACTTTTGACCACATGTCATGCACCTATTGGAGAGCTGGTGGGGGCCTGTCCCCCTGCCAGAACCTGGCAAGGAGAAGGGCGCACGCCAAGGGTGGCGTGTGAGCCCAAGTTGGAGGCGCCTAGGAGTCCTTGTTGGACAAGGACTCCATCTCCCTTTTTGGATTCCAATTAGAGTTCTCCTAAGAACCAACTTTGACTGGTCTTAGGCACCCTCTAAGGAGGAATCCAGGGGACTCTATTCCCACCAATCAGATTTAGATCTGATTTCACAAAGGGTTGTGATTGGTTGGGAAGAAGAGGAGTTGGATCACAGTTAGTCTATAAATAAGACCCTGCGCCCAACTCTAATTCAATGTGAATGCAATTGAGAAACCCCATGCCCCAAGGCTGCCTCTCCCCTCCTTCTCCATGCCAAGCTTCTCCCCTTCTCTCCACTCTCTCCTCTCCTCTCCACGTCCAAAAGTTTTTTGGACTTGGTTGGTGCGATCCAGATCAAGAGAAAGGCGATCAAAAGCTAGAAGGCTGCGCTGCTGCAAAGGACGACTGCTGATCTTCAAAAGAGTTTTGAAGATCCTCCAGATCAGATCCAGATCTAATTTTTGGAGGATGTGATAGAGAAGAAGAGGATCTCCAGATCCAACCCTGAGTGGATACCGGTAGAGGCCAGGCGCTTGCGTGGCTAGATCCAGAACCTTCCGCTGCAATCAGGATCATCAACAGGGTAATAGGATTACCCAAATCAAGGTAAATTAAATTTGATTTAATTTATCTTATTTTATTTTATTTATTAAAATAATAAGAATTCAGATCTAAAATATATCAAGATCTGATTAGATCAAAGAAAAATTTTTGAAATATATCTCTTGATCTGATCAGATCTGAACGAACCTGGACCGGGAAAATCAGGATTTTCCCTTCAACTGGTATCAGAGCCAAGGTTCTAAAGTATTTAGATCTAATTTTAAATTTATTTTAATTAAAAATAAAGTGATTTTAGATGTCACATGAGATGTGATCAGATCTAAAATCAGAAAAAATTAAAATTAAATGATTTGGATCTAAGATTAGAAAATATGCATGACTAGTTCTAAAATAGAATAGTTCTATAGAATAGTCTTGCATGTTTTTGATTTAATTCTGATTAAATCATATTTTAGATCTATTTATTTACTATTTTTTGATATTATAAGTGTTATAATAACATCTAAAAAATAGCAAATAAAAATTATTTAATTTTAAATATCATATGAGATATGATTGATGCATGTCTAGACTAGTTGTAGAATAGTTCTACATAATTATCTAGATTAGAATTTATTTTGATTAGATCAATTTAAATCTAATTTTTTAGATTATTATGAGATAATTTAGATCTGAAAATATGCATGATTCGATACATGAGATGTATGCAAAATATGCCATGATTAGATCTAATTTGTATATGAGATATATGATATAGATCTAAAACTATTTTGTAGTATTACATGTTCCTGATTAAGGCGTTCCTCTTGGCCGTCCGGTCATAAGAATGAAGAAGGGTTTAAAGGCCCTCTCTTCCCATTCGATGGGGTGTTCTTATGATGTGTAGGGGTGCTGCGTGTTCGTCCTTAATCAGAAACCCAAAACTTACTTTCTGCAAAACCCTAGATCCTGAAACCCTAGGATTTATTGTGCATATTTTGTTTATGAACCCTACTTAATTAAGAATTAAGATTATGGAAATATTAATTAGGTCTAAAATTGAGAATTTTCAGATCTAAGACATATTCATAATACTGGGTTCGGGCTTGGGTAGCTCAATTAGGTCTAAGCGGTTGATCAAACCGAATCAAGAGTTGGTTAGATGGGATCAACAATGCTTAAATTGACCAGCCTAATAGGATTAAGTCTGGGTCAAGATCGAGTCACGATCAAGCAAGACCTAATTAGGCTCAGAGGTTAGAGTCTGGATTGTAGGCTAACCCAATTGGTTCTGGACTCAACAATTTGGTGTCTAAGGTAAGTTTGGCACATACGACCGACTGGTTTTTAATTGGAAGCTACTCGACCTGAATGCATTCTTGTACGAGTTAATGGCATATTCCTTCCACCGAGGTCTCACTTACCTGGCCATATCTGTTGACACAGTTCTGATCTGAGGTGGTCAATAATCCGAGCTAACCCATGCCACTAGGTTAGTCATAATTGTTATGACTATGACAAGTCTAGTTTAATGAGACCTGAATCAATTCTCCCTAAGAAAAGATTAAGTCTGAGGTCTTCCACCATTGTAGATGTGCGGGCCCTTCCCGGGGTTGATTGTTCTCGACTGGATACAGTGGCTCAGTTGCACCGGAAAGATGCAACCATGTCTATTAGGCATTGGATGCTATGGGCTGGAGGATGAGTTGGGCTCAATATTTCGGATACGGTGAGAGACTCAATTAGGAACCCAGTCTATGCAAATGGTGGGTCTGACTTAACTAAGGAGTGGATCAATATTTCCGGATACGGTGAGATTCATGAATTAGAGACCAAGTTTGGGTGCACCATGATTAGAGAATCATTGAACAAGAGTTGTTCACTCATTGGCTAACCCATCACCAATAACTGTTAGGTGAGGTGATGAGTCAGTTGGTGAGACCACCACCCACTAGAAATCATTAATCATGGAGATTTTTGCATCTCTACAGAGGGAGTGTAGGGATCCGAGAAAATAGTGGGAGCTAATTTGTTTAAAAATAAAATTCCCTAAATAAATTGGTCAAGTCAAAATTACTTATAAAAGAAGACACATAACCAAATTCAATTTACCTGATGGTAATATTACCCTGTGATACCTGATTGCACGAAGTTGATTAGCACGCAACGCGGCCTCTACCGGTATCCACTCAGGTTGGATCTGGAGAACCTCTTCTTCTCTATCACACCTCCAAAAATCAGATCTGGATCTGATCTGGAGGATCTTCAAAACTCTTTTGAAGATCTGCAGTCGTCCTTTTGCAGCAGCGCAGCCTTCTTGCTTTTGATCGCCTTTCCTTGATCTGAATCGCACCAAACTAAGTCCAAAACACTTTTGGACGTGGAGAGCAAGGGGAGAAGAGAGTATGGCATGGAGAAGGAGGGGAGAGGCAGCCTTGGGGCATGGGAAATCTCTATTGAATTCACTTAGGATTAGGGTTGGGCGTAGGGTCTTATTTATAGACCTCTTGTGATCCAACTCCTCTTCCTCTCAACCAATCACAACCCTTTGTGAAATCAGATCTAAATCTGATTGGTTGAAAAAGAGACCCCTGGATTCCTCCTTAGAGGAGCGCCTAAGACCAGTCAAACTGGATTCTTAGTAGAACTCTGAATTGGAATCCAAAAGGGAGGTGGAGTCCTTGTCCAACAAGGACTCCTAGGCGCCTCCTACTTGGGCTCACGCCACCCTTGGCGTGCGCCCTTCTCCTTGCCAGGTTCTGGCAGGGGGACAGGCCCCCACCAGCTCTCCAATAGGTGCATGACATGTGGTCAAAAGTCAAAGGGTCAATGGTCAACGTTTGACCAGTCAAAGGTAGACTTTTGACCAAAGTCAAAGAACAAGAAATGGCAGGTGACCAAAAATGGCAGGTAATGTCTTACAAATAAGACAACCTATTCTGACTTGGACAACCTCCAGTCAGACCATATGAAGGCCTCTGATTGAGCACAAACTCCTTTGGCTCAGTCAGGACAACCTATTTGTGATAGTAAAAGAAGAACGTTAGGTTCAATCGAGTGCTAGCACGATTTTCCTTGAACCTAATTGAATCTCATTCAGATCAATTGAACTAGATCAGTTCCAATTGATGATCACCAGATTCAAACCCTTGTTTGTGTGACCCAGTTAGGTTCAGTTCTGTATGGTAATGGGATATGTCATGATCTCTATCATCGACATCATTGAAACTCCTTTCGATGGATCAGAACTCTTCTGATTCGAACAGCTAGAATGATCGATCATCTAAATCATTCTAATTGCTCCCAAAATCCACCAGTGACACCTAGCAGTATATGGTGGCAACCCATCAGAGCTGAATGCGAACCTCTTGGTGCAGCTACCTGTGTGATTCAGTTCTTCTATCTTGAGCCCCGATCAGATTAGGGTTAAGGTGAACTCGTCAAACCCTAGTCTCTGTCATATGATGTAATCATTCGATTCGAGTCCAATGTGAAAATCTAAATAGAAACTCTTTCTATTATTTCACTCTGCCATGGCCATGGGCTTCTGGACTTGATTCTCATGATCATCATAGGACTACTCCTCTACCACCGAGGTAGATAGATTCCATCTTGATGCAATCCAGTTCCTACAATGAACATGCTATAGCCAACATACACCTCAGGGTTCCATATGGCTAGGAGACCGAGTAATGGTGTAGTCAAACTATAACACCCTCAAGGTGAACTACCGATGCATCTCAGATCAAAGAACCAGACACACTACTGCAGCATCGAGTCAGTCATTGACGAGAAGGTAGACTCCCTAATGACTACTCGAGGTGGTCACGCTCAGTGCCCTCGTTCTCTAACGAGTACCTGTACTCTCGCTCCGGTGTCTCCACACCGTAGACTCAAGACTCATCTACTAAAGAGAAGCGATCATACACCAACCTTTCAGATCAATCACCATCCTCGTGATGATCCTATGGTCGGAAGCTGTTTATGAGTTAATAATGATTATTCATGTCTTAAATTTTCAACTCTTGAAAATATGAATTATCATTACCATTAACTCAAAGGATGTATCACAGACACTAAATACACATGTGTGATAGAAAATAACTCATTTTATTAATTATAGTCAAAATTACAATTTTGCCCCTAAAAGTGTATTACAAGTGTCAGCCAATTCTGGCTTCTAGGGCACATATATCTAACAATCTCCCACTTGTCCTAAAGCCAATTGGCTACAAGTCTAAGTCCCATCTTCTCAAGGTGGGCTTCGATCTTCTGCTGGCCCAACGGCTTTGTAAGTGGGTCTGCCACATTATCTGCGGAGTTGACTCTCTTGACCTCAACGCAACCTTTCTCAAGGTAATCGCGGATGAGATGATATCGCTGTTTCCTAGGAACTCTTCCAGCACAAATAGTTTGCCAGATGTCGACTTTCGATCATCTATATCGGACATGAAGTCCGAGTCTGTGTATCCCTGAACTTGGAGTTCTCCATTACCAAAGACCAACATCATATCCTTAGTTCTTCTCAAGTACTTAAGGATACATTTCACAGAAGTCCAGTGTTCTTCACATGGATTTGACTGATATCTGCTTGTGACACTCACAGCATGGGCTATATCAGGTCGTGTACATAGCATGGCATACATGAGGCTCCCTATTGCAGAAGCATAAGGGATCTTGCTCATGCGTTCTATTTCCTCAGGTGTGTGGGGCACATCTTTTGAAGATGAAATACCATGTCTAAGGATATTACATCCCTCTTAGAGTTTTCTATACTAAACCTCTCCTTTAGTACTTCTCTATATGTACATTTTTCGTGTGAAGTCCAGCATCCTATTCGGTCTATCCCTAATATACCTTAATTCCTAGATAAAGGATGGTTTCACAACTAGGTCTTTCATGGAAATTCCTTAGACAACCACAGCCTTGACGATGCAACATGGGAATATCATTTTCCCAATTAAGGAGGATTTCATCCACGTACAATACGAGGAATACAACAGCGCTCCCACTGACCCTTTTGAAAACACATTGTTCCTCTTGTTTTGATTGAAACGTAAAACTTTGATACACATTCATTGAAATGAGTGTTCGCAGCTCCGAGATGCTTGCTTACAGTCAATATATGGACCTTTGACAGAACTTAAACCTATAGTGTAGTACACTGGATTATTGATAACTAGCGGCTGTTCCATAACTAGATAATCCTCAAATGATCAACATAGGTAAGCGTTATCCGTCCATTATTCATATTTCATAATCGCACAAATAGGCGCAACTAGCAAAGCGTGCAATGTAGCAAGCAGGAAGTATGGGTATCCTGCACTGAGCTATAACCTGCGACAGGGATAGCAGTATGTCTCTAGCATAGTTTCGTATTGCATCTGTTCACGTTTTGAATGATGTGAACCATTTTGACCAGCTCCATAGCCTGGTGTCTCCACGATTCATGAATGAAACTTTGACTCTTGGGAATCCTAACCGTAAAGGATACTAAATACCTAGCTGAATGGAATCAATCAGAGTCCGTTCGGTATAGTGAGAGGCATCGAGTTATCGGATCTACTGACTTCATTGCCTCAAGCATTTCTTCGAGTCGATATCTGATATCGCCTCTTGTATAGTATATGAGGAAGTACATCACAATGAGCACCAAATATACACTTATGCAGACTAAATCCATAAGTAATACATACAAAATACACTCTAGCCTCTTAAGTATAATTAAAAAGAGGCAGTGAAGTGTATAACGTAAACTACTTACCTATTGTTAAGAGTTGGGAAGGATAAACTAAGAATATAAATCAGTATTCCGATCTTACGAGTAGTAGGAATCAAGCCTAGCTATGGTAACCATTTGGTAACTTAAGCATCTGTAATCCTTAACTTGTCGCACTTGACTATTTACATCAGCTTAATCATGCTTTCCAAATGCCACTAGCTGAATATAATTAATTATTTATCGAAAAAATATGAACAAATGTCGCACTCACACATACAATTGTGGTCTTCTCGAATGTAGAAATAGTATCCTAATGACTCTTATAGGATATCCTATGAATCGAGTCTAAGACCTTAACTCTAAACTTGTCCGCTTTGTGTCTTTGAAACTGAGCACGGACAACCCAAATTCTGGGATGACTCAGAACGTATGGTCATATTACCGGCCATATCTTCAATACTGTGTGTTAGGAACGGTTTAATAGAGAGGAACCCTATTCAAAATAGATAGAAGTAATAAGAATGTCCCCAAAGAAAATCTGGGAGGTCTGTGAAGCTTCATCATGGATCGAACCATATCCAATAGAGTCCATTTCCTCCGTTCTGAAACCCGTTGAGTTGATGTGTTCCTGGTGGAGTCCATTGAGAGACTTATGCCATTTTCCTTAAGATAGTCTAGGAATTCCCGGCTAAGATATTCACCTCCTCGAATCTGATCGAAGAACCTTAATGGGTTTTCCAGTTTGTTTTTCTACTTCATGTCTGAATTCTTTGAACTTTTCAAAGGCTTCAGACTTATGTCTCATAAAGTAACACATACCCATACCTAGACAGATCATCGATAAAGGTAATGAAGTAGACAAAATGCCTCTAGTCGGCACATCGAATGGCGCGCAACATCAGTATGTACTAGGGCAAGGAGATCTGTGCCTCTCCCCATGTCCAACAAAAGGAGTTTAGTCATTTGCCTTGAAGACAAGATCACAAGTATTGGGATATGACTCAAAAAGTCAATTGGACTCAATAGCCCATATTTCTCCAATTTGTTAATCCTATTCTTCTGCTATATGACTAATCTCAGGTGCCATAGATATCTGTCATTTGGACTATCCCTAGGTCGTTGGCATTCACGTTTGCTCAATAGTTAAAATAGGTACAATCAAATATGCAACTGATAAAGACCATTAACAAGGAAACCATTTGCAATTTTATTTCTTTCATTAAAGAAGATTACTCAATGGTCCTTAAAGAAGGTGATCACATAACCTCTTGTGCTTAAGCATGAAACAGAAATCCAAATTCCTGCTAGCTGCAGGCACATAATAACCAGTCTTTAAAAACTAAGTCTAACCAGAATGGTAATCGAAGAGGTATGTTCCCATGGCTATTGCAGCAACTCTTGCTCCATTACCGATGCATAGGATCATGTCTCATTCCTCAACCTCCTGCCTATCCTCAAGACCTCTGCACAGAAGTGCACAGATATGAGCACTAGAACCAGAGTCAAGCACCCAACTGGGATGCCAAGGAAACCGTAAGGTTAGACTCAATAACGGAGCATTACCTCCAGAAGGACCTTTCCTTCTTGTTCTTCAGGGTGGCTAGGTAAGTTAGAGGCAGTTCCGCTTCCAATGGCCGTCGCTGTTGCAATGGAAACACTTTCCTTTGCCATCGACTCTTTCTTCGGTTCTGTCTTCTTTCTTCTTGATCCTTCTACCTTTTTGCTTCACAGACTTCTTTTTCTTTCCATAAGACTTTCTTTTGGGAAGAAGTTCATTCCATAGCAAGAACTGAGCCTTTTAGAACCTTCATAGAGAAAAAGCTTCAGTGGTAACGACTAAATTCATCAACTCGGCCAAGGAATTCTGAAGTTTATGCATGTGGTAATTCATGATGAATTGCCCATATGTATCAGTCAAGGATTGCAGAATAATATCATCTGCAAGTCAAGTCACTATCACACGAGCTTCTCAAGCTCTTCCATGTCCTTGATCTTGTCAGACAGAGATCTTGGACTGACACTCCCATCTCGCATCTAGCCTTAAAAAGTCGTTTTCGTGACTTGATATTGGCTGCGTGACTCTGTTCACCAAACATCTCCTGCAGGTGAGCCAACATTTGGCGAGCAGTCTGATATCTTCATGTTGGCGCTGGAGCTCATCAGACATCGAACCCAACATGTAGTAATCTGGCCTTATAGTCTTCGTCAATCCATTTTCCAGAGACGCTCTCTTGTCAGTGGATGGACGAGTGGTAAGTGGGAGGTCCTGGTCCAAAATATGTGTTAACTTTCTAAACCCAAACAATTTGTAGTATCCCGAGCCAATCTTTAATAATTGGTCAGTCAGTCTATGTGTGTTTAGCACGGATACGTGCCAGTGGTTGGACGCAGACATTTTCCTGTAGAGACGTCAAAGATTCTAGTTAGATATTAAATTTTGGACTGACCAATTTGTTATAGGGACTTTTATTTTTAAACAAATTAGCTCCACTATTTTCTCGAATCCCTAACTCCCTCTGTAGAGATGCAGAAAATCTCCGATTGATGATTTCTAGTGGGTGGTGCGTAGTCTCACCAACTGACTCATACACCTCACCTAACAGTTAATTGGTGATGGTTAGCCAATGAGTGAACAACTACTTGTTCAATGATTCTCTAAATCATGGTGCACCCAAACTTGGTCTCTAATTCATGGAATCTCACCGTATCCAGAATATTGATCCATCCTTAGTTAAGTCAGGACCCACCATTTGCATAGACTGGTTCCTAATTGGGTCTCTCACCGTATCCGAAATATTAAGCCCAACTCATCCTCCAGCCCATAGCATCCAATGCCTAATAGACAGGTTGCGTCTTCTCGGTGCAACTGGAGCCACTGTATCAGCCGAGAACAATCAACCCCGGGAAGGGGCCCGCACGTCTACAATGGTGGAAGCCTCGGACTTAATCTTTCTTAGGAGAATTGATTCAGTCTCATTAAACTAGACTTGGCTTAGTCATAACAATTATGACTACACTAGTGGCATGGGTCAGCTCGGATTATTGACCACCTCAGATAGAACGTGTGTCAACAGATATGGCCAGGTAAGTGAGACCGTGGAAGGAATATGCCTTAACTCGCACAAGAACGCATTCAGGTCGAGTAGCTTCCAATTAAAAACCAGTCGGTCTCTCTGTGCCAAACTTACCTTAGACACCAAATTGTGAGTCAGAACACAATTGGTTTGCCTACAATCCAGACTCTAACCTCTGAGCCTAATTAGTCTTGCTTGATCGTGATCGATCTTGACCCAGACTTAATTCCTATTAGGCTGGTCAATTAAGCATTTTGATCCATCTAACCAATCTCTTGTAAATTCATGGTTTGATCAACCGCTTAGACCTAATTGAGCTACCCAAGCCCGAACCAGTTATTATGAATATGTCTTAGATCTAAAATTCCTCAATTTTAGACCTAATTAATATCCATAAACTTAATTCTTAATTTAAGTTGGTTCATAAACAAAATATGCACAATTAAAATCCTAGGGTTTCAGGATCTAGGGTTTTCTTGCAGAAAGTAAAGTTTGGGTTTCTGATTAAGGCATGAACACGCAGCACCCCTACACGTCATAAGAACACCCCATGCGAAGGAAGGAGGAGGGCCTTTAAATCCTTCTTCGTTTTATGATCGGACGGCC